>MJUU01061986.1:18907-28974 GCA_002080025.1 Modiolus philippinarum | reverse complement strand
AAAAAAAAAAAAAAAAAAAAAAAAAAAAAACAATTGGCTTTTTCTTTTGAGAGATGTAATTTTCCGTCATACCAAAATGACAATTTAATGAGATCCGATGTCTTATGAATTTACCAGAATTTTTTTTTACATAAAAAGAGCATCTAAGGTTCAGATTACCTTTTTAGACTTACGATATAATTCAAGAGTATGAAAGTTCTGAATTAATAAAAAAAAATGTTTTCCAATACCAAAAGATGTTTTTCTTGGATATTGAGGGACCGACCATTTAACTTGAAGGGGGGCTATGGTTTTTTTTCTAAAAAAATATTTTGGATCTGATTTTATGTGAAAAAAATATTTTGGCTGCCAAAATGATGAAAAAAAATTTCTGAATGAGGCTTTCTGCCCCCAAAAATAATGTTAATTTTGAAAAAAAAATATTTTGTTGATACGCGTGCAAAAAATAAATAATTTGTTTCGCGCGAAGCGCGAAAAAAATTTTCTGTCCAGAAAAAAAAAACATACCCCCCCTTTTCAGGTTAAATGGTCGGTCCCTAACTGCGTTTTCTGGTTCTTTTGGAAAACGCGTTTTATATGTGGAACACATGATAGATTTGCACGCCTACCTGATTATTTTCCTTGACTTACTCTGTGGAATGAAATCCTCAAAACAATCATCACATGTCCCTTTTTCCCTGAAACATCAAATGTCGAAAGTTAAAAGTAAGTTATGTGGCTGTACCAAATTTAATTCTAAATTGTTATTTAGAGCAAACAAAAACGAAGAAGTCAATAAAACATCATATGAAAAAAAGCATGTTCGTTAAATTCGTTGATGATAACACAAGTGTATAAAAAGATGTACGCCTGACCCGTGTGACAGTGGTTCCACGGTTACAAATATGTCAGGGGTTGTTCGGGTAAAACCTTTGTAAGACGATGCACAGGCAACATATTTGTGACAACATGTACGGGTAACACGTTTTTACTGTTATCTTCACTTTGTAATTACATGGGTAATATATGGGTAAGGAATTTATTGCTGGAACAGGTGTGTCAGAGAAAGAACTGGTTACACACGTGTCAGAATATTTGCAAAATGACGAATTTGTATAGAGAATGCTTGAGGTTGCATATGTGTCAAAAGTTGTATGGGATGATAGTCATCTGCGTATGAAGATGTATGGGTGAAACATATATGCTAAACCTTTCCGGGTGACACATATGTTATAAAGGATGCACTTGTTCTTTTTTAATACGTCTTAGTCGTAGGATCAGCAAGCAAATTTGTATTATCTGAAAACTCAATTTTGAAATAGGGTTATTTTCATACATGATCTATGCATTTTATCTTTATGTTATTTTTACGATTCTTTTTGTTTTCCTTATTTTCGTTCATTTTCTACAAAAACTGCTAATAACCTACTTTTATTCTTTAGTTATTTGACTATAGTTGTTTAATTTTTTAAGGAAGTCGCAAAAGCACAGTTTTCATTTCATCAAAACTTAAACTTGTGATTGGCTTTGTTCAGACTTGATATATGCATGTATTTAAATACTAAAGAATTTCATTTTTTTTTCCTTACATGATACTGTATTTGATCTCTAT
This sequence comes from Modiolus philippinarum, assembly GCA_002080025.1. Taxonomy (NCBI): domain Eukaryota; kingdom Metazoa; phylum Mollusca; class Bivalvia; order Mytilida; family Modiolidae; genus Modiolus; species Modiolus philippinarum. The sequence continues at coordinate 27,383 of MJUU01061986.1, read as the reverse complement.
TGGCTAGATTAGTTCGGTTCCCATAAGATCGCAAGACACACACACACGAACGCACACAAATATAAAAAACTTAATATAGGTTATAACAAAATTAATTGAAAGAACTATAAAGAGTCGAAGTCAAGGGAAAAAAGAAAAATCGGGTGCAGAACCACCACAAAAATCGTAAACTGTTATGCTCCTTACATGGTACACCCACCGATAGTGAAAAGATGGGTCAAGCTGATGTTCAATTTAAAATTATTCCTCCTATAATTTTTATTTTACATTGTTTAAGTTTATAGTGTACAAGGAGTATATCAGAACAAAGCAATTTTTATAAAGTTGATCAATTATTGATTTTATTACAAGAGAACTATTAGATACTTTTACAGGTAAATAACTAAATACCAAAAGTGTTTCTAGAAAACAAGGTGACTGTTTTTTTTTTATTTTCAAAAACTATTTAAATACCACCCCCGCTTACCTGATTCTCTTCCTTGATTTATTTTGTGGAATAAAATCCTCGATCAAATCATCACATGTATCTATTTGCCTGCAAAAAGGGCTAAATGTAAGTAATGTTGCTGTACTGTATTTAATGCGGGACTTTTGAATCGTGTTTACTCCGGTAACAACTCTATTTTTATACGTAAAAAAGCAATACATCAATGCATTCAGAGGGAATCACTGTTGAAATAAGGGAGATTCATATTTAATCGATTTGTAGCGCTTCAGGCTAATTGTTTCCGTCAATTAAAATTAGTTAAAACTATCATATAGGAAACATTAAATGTACTTCAATTTCATAAATAGTTTATTTTTATGTGAAAAAGAAAGGAAATTGAATAAATGTCAAGGAGAGAACATCCCATATCCAGGTTACCCAGGTTTGGGTACCCATAAACCGGTTTAGCCATACCACTGGCTTTTGCTTGGTTCGCTTGTAAATTGTGGCATGTGATTGTAGTTCCCGGCCATTGTAGGTGTTTGCTGTTGTCCTGTTTCTTGTAATAAAACGACCCAAAACAAAGCATAAAGTAGTATATATTTATTTCAATAGGTTTAGAAATCCATTTTCCTTCTTACTGGTATCCGAGGCGATCGTTTCTGCCTTCAATTACACGAAAGTTCCTATCTCGAAAGTCCCGTATTGTAAATTGGAAGTGTAAGTAAAAAAAAACAAGTAAATATATAAGCAAATAAAAAACATGTTCGTCTACTTAAATGAATTTATCATAGGATACACGTGTAACACATATGTCATGTATATGTAGGTTGCAGGAGTAACACGTGTGTCAGAGACATTACGGGGCTACACAAGTACAGATAATTAAAGAATGAAACATGTGTGACAGGGTGGAGAGAAAACACGACAGAGAATGTACACTCTTTCGGGTACGTGATCGACAATTTCTAATAGAGGCATTTATGATGGATTATTTCTGAAATCATCATAATTTAGGCGTCAAAAATATATAGCAAAAATTCATAACCATAACTCGCCTTACTTGTACTTCGTTATCACAACACATTTGGTAACACTATCTTTTTTCATTATGATTAGTTTTGTTCAACATTCGTTTACCTTGACATCTCTTGTTATTTTGTTAACATAGTTCAAGTGAATATCCAAATTAATCGTTGTTGTTTGAAATTGTCCATTTAGTTAAAAAACTAATTTTATTTTCCAAAATTATGAAAAGATTTTTTTCTTCCGAAATTAACATTAAAAACAACAAAGATCTGTTTTAAACACAGTGTAAAGATGCAAGGGGAAATCTTATTACATTTTGTCGTTGTCCATGAATTGTCATTTAATTGTTTGTTCGTGAGTGATTGGTAACCGACGCACTACCCTTCTGTGATACAGTGCATGTTCATTTACATTTTGTCGGTTTGTGCCATTTTTGGAACAGGTTTAACGGAGGATAATTGCTGAATGTCGATTTTTCCAAAATCAAAGTAATGTTTACACGCTATGGTTTCCGTTTAGTTAGTGTTCAAATAAAATTCGCCGTTTCAGAAACTAAAGCATTATGGGTAGAGTGTACATCAAAATATTTTGATTGGCCAAGAACGTTAATAAGGTAACGTCATTGGCTAAAAATTGATTGTTCGTACACCAAAATTTGAAATACAATCACGGTACCCACAATAAAAATCAAATTATTTCCATAAAGGTATTTTATTTAATGAAATTGGTTTCTCTTGGGTGATGTTGATATGAAAATATCACCATCCAGATAATATGTATATTGTGGAATTATTTCATGAAATTCCTTTCTGTGCATTTCCTCTCCGTTCACTTTTATATAAAAGGTCCCTCAACTGATAAAGAAACACCTTACCTCAATTCATTAATGTAATTAACAAGGTCTTTTTTCAACGCTTAAGAACGGCTGCCTTTTGCAAAGTTGCATATAGAATACCTTGCAAAATACTATAATATTATTTCACACCTAAAAATACCATTTCTGTAATTTCTAGCAAATTTAAACACCTCCTGATAGATTAGTTATCGAAATAATAACCAACTTGTGGGTAAATTTGATCTAAATTGGCGATTGGTCAATCATGTAAATGTCTCATGTCAGTTTGTAGAAATGGTGCAACCGGATGTTCATGAAATAAACACCTGCATCATTGTCTAGCAAAATGGGTTTTGCATTTTTTATGACTAGAATAACTCAATTTATTGATAATATGACATTTTTATCAAAATATTATACTCAACACCCCTTTTAATGATTTGCGCAATGATACACATAGCAACGGTGATAACAACAAAATTGAGGCATTTTTAGACAGGAGACTACGGAGATAGCTTTACTTCAAATAAATTGAGTAGGAATTAGAGAAACAGTCTCTAACATTGTTTTACGGTTTATTACGATAATTTCTCACATCTGGATAGTTTTCACATTTTAAAGTTCTCGGTAAACCTCGAACTTTAGAATGTGAAAATTAAACTTTCTGGATGTGAGCAATATACATAATAAACTGAAAACAATGCTAGAACTATATGTTTATATCCATGCTAATGAGGTGACTTTAAGGATGTTTGTTTCTTGAACTTTCCAAACATATTATGCCTCTAATAACAAAATTACCGAACAGAGCTGTCAAGAACCGAACTCCATGAGAATAAAAGACAAATCAGGTGGAAACAAAAAATCAAATGCAGAGGACTTAATAAGTCTACGGGTAATTAAAAATGATCTAAATATCAAGAATGTGTCTTGAATTGATCACAAACTTCGTTTTGCAAATGATCTTTTCAATTTATTCACAGGAATAATGAGTGTTGGATACTTCATGACCAATTCAAAAAAAATGGAAGTTAAAAATCCTTTAACTTTTAAACAAATATCAAGAAGGATGATAAGAAAATGGAAAAGCGTACAAACTTTGATAGACAAAATGAAATAATTGAGAGATATTATTTCCGAAAGACATATACCTTGCCTAAGAAAGGGCAATCTATTGATTCCATGGATAAAAATACATGGGACAAGACCGCCATTTACTCCAGACGTTTCAATCAACAAGTAGAAAAACTAAGTGGTATTGCTGTGTTAGGCTGCATAACAGAAGATATAATTCCAAATACGCGGAATTCAATGAAAACAACGCAGATGTTAACCACAGCACTGAAAGATAATTTATTAAGACATTTCACTTACGAAGAATATGACGAAAAATTAAGAAACGACTCATTCCAACCTGGGAGGCAGTCTGGAAAAGGATGTGCAGCAGGTATCATATATGTTGCCTACCAATCAAAAGAAAGGTAAGTGACATTCATCTGTATTTCTCTATGCATGTTTAAGGTAGATCGCCACTAATACATAACGCATTCGATTGGCGCATTTACTAAACACAAGTCAGATGCGGAATTGACTTGATTTTCAAGCCGGAATGTTCCTTATTTGGCCTTTTCATTATGACGTAATAGCATATTGTTATACACTTTCCCGCGAATTAGCCCCCTTTTCCCGTACTTATTGTCTATTTCGTAAATTATATAAAATATCTCTCTTAATCAAACGGTGACATATAGATTTTTTAAGCTCACCATAAAGCTGAAGTTTATACCTCTGAAATATCAAAAATGAAAAAAAGTTATCTGCTATTTATTTCATATAAAAGCTAAAATATTAGCGTGTTCTAACAGTTACCTATATATTCTTTATAAATATCGCTGGAAAATACTGAATTTGGCTAGATTTTTAAAGTCTGATAACAGGAAAACATGACCGGTGACATATCATTTTTATTTAATTTTTCGAAACAATGGACTAAGACCTACAAAAACTTAAAATAAAAAAAATTCTGTCTGATATTTTTATTAGGCTCGAACTACCTTAAATTTGATTTGGAAAAATCGACATTCAGCAATTATCCTCCGTTAAACCTGTTCCAAAAATGGCACAAACCGACAAAATGTAAATGAGCATGCACTGTATCACAGAAGGGTAGTGCGTCGGTTACTAATCACTCACGAACAAACAATTAAATGACAATTCATGGACAACGACAAAATGGAATAAGATTTAAAAAATGACGAGAAGAGGATCTCTCTGCTATTTACCTTATCTTTATCTTTAGGGGGACAATTAACATGATTTAAGTTGAAGTAAAATCTACAATCTTATAATTTCCTTTCGTAAAATATCTAAAACAGGAGTTTGTCTTTTAATGCAGTGTGGAGTTGGTAAAACAATTCCCCGTGGTAGAGATGTATGCTCTTTACTATTCTTAGATATATTGTACTTGTACATGAGATTATATCTCATGTGTACATTTTGTTTATAATTATTATCTAAACTAAGGTTTAATCCCTCCATAGTAGTTTTGTCCTTAGCTATGTTCAGCCGTTGTTGCTTTCATCCCTTCAGAAATTATATGGCCGTCACAACGACATCATAGATATATGTGAAATGTCGGTCTCACAAATGAAAACGGACATTCTAATGCAATATTTTTGAAACAGTGAATCTGATTGGATAAAATCCCAACCTAAAAGCCGAAAATAAGGATGGTCCGCCATCTTGGAAAATGTTCAGTTTAGTAATGCATTTAAAAGAAAAACAAGCGAAATATTCATACTGCTTAACTTCTATACCCATTTTTTATTGAATTTCATTAGAAACTGAAGCGTAGAGTCCTACTAAAAACGTCTTGTTTTTACGTTTCGCAATTCAAGTCTTCGTGTGACGTCACGTTATTTATATGGCAAAGACGTTTGTAAGTTTTCGCGGACTTTTCTGAATTCGATTTTGAGCTTAAAAAATGCAAAAAAATAATGCATTAAAACGGAGATGACTGTCTTGTTTTTTTGATTTGTTAAATCTTGATTTTAAGGTCGCAAATACCCGTTTACCTAGCTCCTCTGATGCGTCGCTTGGTGAACTCGATTTGAGACCGTAAAATCTATTATTTACGTCCACAAAGCTTAAAATACAATACAGTTTCTCCTAATTTTCAGCTATATTCACGTCTACCGATTCTGACTTTACCCAGGATTGACCACTGACAGTGTAACGGTGTAAAGGGTGCTGTATACAGAGCAGGACATGCTTACCCTTCCGAAGCACCCGATGTCACGCTTTTTTTGGAGTTCAAAATGTTAGTGCTTTAGTTTTTATTGTTGTATTTGTGGTATTGTGTTTTGTGGTTCTGTAGCGTCTTTGGTCTGCCGTCTTCTGGTGTTCTTGCTTTTCCTTGTCTCTAGTGTTTGTTTTATGTTATCTTGTTCTTTGTTCCGTCGGTATTCTACTGCCGTTCTTCTATATTTGATTTTACTGATTATTCGGATTTCGTTTGGTTTTATGTTTTTTAAGGATGTATTCTCCTGAAGGGTCAAAATTTTCTGCATCAAGTTTTTTCCGAAACCTACATTTTCATAATGCTAAGACCCTGAAAAATCATTTTAGAAGAGAAAACCATATGTCCGTGTGCATTTTTTTTTTGTGCTACAGTCATTTCAAAAGGGGTATTTTTGACGATTTTGTGCAAATTTCATCAATTTTGGCCTATTTTGGGGCCATTTTTGACAAAAAATCGATTTCTAGCATCAAGTTTTCTCTCAAAGTTTCCAGATTGTTAGATCTCATGAGTCTAAAGAAAATTCACTGATAAGAAATATAGGTCCGTGATGATATGAGAAGTTTTATACGAAAATGTTCCTTTTTGGCCAAATTCAAGACTTCGTAGAATCTGTAAAAATCTAGATTTTTCAAAATTCCCATCAACTACACTGTCAAAACGCACCATGTTTTTGTTTAAAAAGTTGCACATTTATATCTTGAAGAACTTAGAAAAGAAATCATATGACTATGATGAGTACTTTTCTCGAAAATGTATTTTATTACCCCCATCCCAAATTCGGCTTGACCCTGATGAAGATCAATGGTCAAATTTGGTCAAAAACTAGAATTTTTCATTTCTCGTAAACTACTCGTCGTATGTACATAATTTTTGACACAATTTGGGCGGGGCATTATATAATATCAATCAATAAAAAAATATCACTCATAAGGCAAGTTTTAAGAATTATTCATAAAAGAGATTTTAACGAGACTGAAACCTTAGGAGAATAAATCCTTAAATATGGATTTCCTTTGTTTTGGTTCTAGTGCTGTTGATGAGGAATTAATTATCGAAATTGCCATATTGCTCATTAAATTTATTGCAGTTGGATTTAGAATATGTTTTAAGTCACATGTTCATTTACTCCATATCCTTTTGTAAAATCTGTTCAAATTTTGTAAAACGATTTCAAATCATATATTTATGTAATTCATGAAAAATAAATTTTTGGTAATGGGACAAAAAGTATATGCTATTCTAACCGAAAAATCTCTGAAAGGGTTCCGAATATTTTACCAGAAACCTAATCTGACTACATCATTAACGAGAATTATATTTTAAAACATTACCTTCATGGAAACTATTAAATTAAACCATTATCTTGACAGAAACCTTTGCAATTTAACATGACAGTTTATCATTCACAAAACAAATTTGGTTTATAGACTACCGAATGTTTTGACTTTATATTATTTGTCTGCAGAAACTAAATCCTGTATAGGGTCTGTAAGTCTCGTCAAATTTTGCAACTTCCGGGCACATAAAATGTACCCGGAAGTTACATTTTTAACGAAAACATATGACGTTTCAAACAAAAACTTGAACGTCATAATCCTCAGACGTCATTTTTTGGCGGGAAATGTTTTCGAATTGCAATTTTATCGTGAATTCTGGCAGGTCACATGACGAGACTTACAGACCCTATTTTGTTATTTATTACCACTGGACCGACATTTCTGCAGGTGGACTGTTAGTCAAAATGGTACATACCAACTCAATAGTAAATACTTCAATGCTTCCACAAAAACCGATCATAAATTGAAATTCGTAATTATTATTGAATAAAATGTATTTAATGAAACAAAATTTATTTAAATATATGGAATATCTCCATGAGGCATAGCTTTGTTTTTAGCTTATTTTGGCTTTTCTATTAGTTATTTGTTCCCAATCAGCCTTAACAAGTACTTTAGTTTATGAACTTCAAAATGCTTGACTTTATCTGCACTGAAGAGACAAAAATTGTAGATATGTGCATCTGTAGGGGCGTAATTAACAGTGCATTCTGTATTTTGTTATCAATTAACACTGGGCCAACCATGACAATAAATCCAAGGGCTAAAATGCTCATGTCCACTCGCGGTCTGGTGAAAATAATTCCTCCAAAGTGTACAAATATTGTCGATCAAACACTCCAACATTTTAATCACTTCTACCCTGTATATTTTTTCTATGATTCTGAGTCGTATTTCACAAATTATTCTTGTTCTCTGCCAATATCAACGTACTTATATCTTCGTTCAGAGATACAGCTATGCATTAACTCTTTTAAAAATTAAAAAAAAATATATACAAATATATTTTCATTTTTATTAGTTTAATGTACTTACCACTTGGGTTATTTTATTCCTGTGGAGCTAATTGGTAACCTTTTCAAAGAAAAAATGCTAATCAGTTTGCAAATTAATAACTTCTACACATTTTTCACATTTATAAACAAATGATTATGTAATTTAAAAAATAAACATGTTTACCTAAAGAGGAGATAAAATGTATAAAAAATGAGGATATTGTTTTGAAATGAAAATAAATGCATTTTTGTATCCAGATTTCAACTTATAATTTAAAGAACATGGTGAAATGAATGACTTAAAGTGAAGCAACATAAAATTGACAACCTGAAATGTGCAATATATTATGTTTTGAAAAAAGTATCTAATTTATTCAAGTCTTTCATTTTTTTACCACTCAAAAATGCATGTAGTCTTTCTTGTTTCATTCCAAATCTGACATGACATTGATTGAAAGTCTTTTTATAAAACGGTATACGCATAGCATTTCGAGGTGACATACCATTAAAGTAGAATTAAAGAATATATATATATATATATATATATATATA
>MJUU01061986.1:1120-18884 GCA_002080025.1 Modiolus philippinarum | reverse complement strand
AAAAAGTTGTACAACAACACCTTATACATTTAAAATGTTAAAGATGGTAAAATATTTCGCATAACTGATATGCTTTGTCAACTCACGAAGTATTGGTGTTAATTACACTTCGATAATTAAATCAATGTATTAATAACGACAAAAATATTTTTAATTACGTTATCCAGGTAGATGGAATAATTATTAAAACAATTACGATGAACGATGTAATTATGATGACAAAAATATTTTGAACATTTCATCAAATTAGATGAATAAATAAAAAATATACAAAATGAAAACATGCAATGGGATAACAAAATAAATATAAATATACAGAACTACATGTTAATCAGTATAAATAATTACTTAAATACAACTTATTTTCATTTTTAGAAACATATGTAACCGAGTCGTACATTCCTGGAAAACTTTTATGGTCCAAAATTATTAAGCAGTCAACCGAAATTGAAGATGAAAATAGATGGCTTGAAAAGTTACATCTCCGTCCAGAATTATGTCGATATCAACACATCCATCCAAAGTTTTGTGTTCATAGACTTATAAGCTTGACAGTTGTGTTTCCGCAAATAAAGTTGCAACTTATCAAATTAACTTATTTTGGATCCTATTAAAAAAGGCACATGTACACTGTGTATTAAACAAGAACCCGTGGATATAGTAAAGCACCTGTTAATAAATTGTCAATATTTTATGCACGAACGGAACGAAATTTACTATAAAATAACTGATATCTTGCCAGTGAATAATTCAGTGGAACTATTTAACTCCGATGATGATGACATTTTGACCGTTATACTTGGGTGGTACAAACTATGGATGCGTATTACTGGCAAGAAATGATGTGTCATTCAGCAATTGGTGTGTACAAAATGTTTTTGAAATTTAAATGTGTTCTAGAGCACAACAAATACAATTTCAATTATTGATTTTTTTTAAAGAAATTTTTGAGAGACTGATCTTCATTGTTTATATTTTGTTATATTGTATATTTATGCGATCTTGTAATTATGTTGATTTCATTTACTGTATTGTAAATTAGTTAGTTCACATAATTGTAACTCTTCAGCTATTGGAGGAAATAAAGAATCAGTCAATCAATCAATCAATTGATTGATTGATTGAATATTGTTTAACGTCTACTCAGCAATATCTCAGCTATATCAAGACGAGAACAAGTTTGTTCATAAATAATCACTTTGGGGTATGGAAAGGGCCATGGGACGGGAAATTCTGACTGCCACTGGAAAAGTAGGGTGAAATCGTAAAGGGCGGGGAATTTAGCCTTGTAGCCGATCACCTACGGACCACCCCAAAAAGAGCTTGCTACAAGGGTTCTTTAACGTACAGGAAGCGTGGCATTTCTTCCAACACGTGGACCTGAGTTTACATCCCATCCGAAAGATGGGTTGTGTATTTATTAATCCCGCACAACCACGGAATGGGTCCTATTTCTATATCCCGGGACCCTCGGGGTCAGCCTCCGTTTAGGAGGGATCACACCGCGCAAGCCGGAGATACTAGGTCCTATTTCTATATCCCGGGGTTCCCTCGGGTTCCCCTGTTAGGAGGACTCATACTCCAAGCTCAGAGGATGCTGCGGGCCTATTCATAAGCCGGGACAGCGCACGGCGGTCAATCAATCAATATATATATATATAATCAAACAATAGACGAAAGTGAACAGTACACAAATAATACAACAATTAATATTTCAGCCCCTATCCGGGCCTTTTTCAAAACACAATAAAAATTAAAAAAAAAAATAAAATCAAACAAAAACTATGTACAAAAAAGTCTAAACAAAACAATGACAGCTACATTGTAGACGCTGGTTATCACAAATGTAATACGAGATGAATGCCCGGAGGGAGATGAAGAAAAAACTTTTGTCAGTTACTGTATATCGAAAATAAAAGTATTTAACAAAATCAATGATTGAAGACATTGTAGTGATTCCGGAAGAAATAATATTTGCAATTGGAAAATGTGTTATTTGTAAATTTTAACACAAATTTCCTTCTGCTTTTAGATTTTTTATCATCTCAAAAAGTCAGGTTTTAATATTTAAGCTGGATTTAATTTTTTTGCATGCAGAACCGGATCTTTTGCTTGTCGCTTTGTCTCATTCCAAGATTTATTTTGGTCAATGGCGACAACTTGCATGTCTGTCCAGCTATGTCCTATGCTGTTGAAATGGACAGCCGTTGCCTCTGTTAATTTCTTTTTCTTTATGTGATTACGATGTAAATTAATACGGAGATTTATTGAATTTTTTGTTTCACCAATATATTGCTGTTGACATACAGCACACGTAATCATATATATAACATTTTCGGATTTAAAGGACAAATTGCCGAAAATTTTTAATTTCTCGCCAGTTGCTATGCTCTTGAAAATCTCCTTCCTCACACTTTACTGGTAACTTTAGATGTGGTATCCCTTTATACAAAAATCCCCCATGAAGAGAGAATAAACGCATGCCGAAAAGTTTGGGATACTAGGCCTATTCAATCACCATCAACAGATTCCTTAGTTAATCTTCTGAGTCTTGTGTTAAAACTTAACAACTTTGTTTTTAACAACAAACATTTTCTTCAAGTTAATGGGACTGCAATGGGAACGCGAGTAGCTCCATCTTACGCTGATATATTCATGGGCGATTTAGAAAAGCGTATGCCCCAGGAAGCACCTTTCAAGCCTTATAGTTGGCTCCGTTTCATTGACGACATTGAAATGAAATGGACAGATACAAGACAGCACCTTGATGAATTAATGGAATTTATAAACAATTATCATCCATCAATTAAATTCACTACCAACATATCGGAAATTTCGAATGCATTCCTCGACCGTACTTCAACGCTTGCCGACGGAAAAATCAGCTTTGATCTGCACACAAAACCGACCAATACACACGCATATCTGCTTCCAAGCAGTTGTCATCCAAAACACTGTATCGACGCAATTCCATATAGTCTCTCCACCAGACTACGTCGGACAATAGGAGCAGAGAACTTAAAGACCATTTAGTCAAAAGGGGTTACAAAGCACACAAAGTGCAAAAAAACAAAAAAAAAAAAAANAGAACGAAAACAGTTGTTACAATACCGAAATAAAAAGAAAAGGAACTCTGGAATCCCATTTGTTACGACTTTTCATCCACAACTTTCAAATTTGTCAGCTATTACACGTGAATGCATGCCAGCCTTGCATGCGTCACCTAAAATGAAAGCCCTTTTCCCGGAACCACCACTTATATCTTTTCGCAGGCCCAAGAACTTGAAGGACATGCTCGTTAAGGCTAAACTAAAATCACCTGTAATAGGACAATTTAAGACCTGTCAAGACAGACGGTGTCTTTTGTGCAAATACAGTCTTACAACATCGACATTTAAGAGCACAGCAACTGGCGAAAAATTAAAAATTTGTCCTGTAAATTAGAAAATGTTATATATATGATTACGTGTGCGGTATGTAAACAGCAATATATTGGTGCAACAAAAAATTCACTAAATCTCCGTATTAATTTACATAGTAATCACATAAAGAAAAAGGAATTAACACAGGCAACGGCTGTCCATTTCAACAGCATGGGACATAAGTGGACATCTTTACATTCTCTCAACGCAATAAACATCGTGATATTACTACCGACGTGGAAAGGTTACACTAGGCTATCGAAGGAACTGGACGTAGTCTAGGGGTATCACCTCTGGTTAATATGCTAGGCGCTGTGCCGAAGATGTACAAAGAGTTGAAGGTTCGAATCCAGTTATGGGTCAACCAAAAAATTCAATCTGTCTGTCAAATTATTTTGTGAATGTAAATTACAATGGCATTGTCAGATTAAAACTATAGACATATATATATATGTTGTAGAAAATGTTTCTCTAATGACATAATGTAAAACACCGAGGATTATGTTCCGAATAAATTTGGCGGGAAATTTCACGTGAGTTGTTCTGTCACTAGAGATGAGAAATATTTTTATCACAACGGTCAAGCGTTGGTTAAATTTCCTAGAAATTAGAGAAAATTGTAGATTTAACGGCCATAATGTAATGTGCTTGGGACGCGTGGTGGAGCCTTAAACAGATATTTTTGACTGAGAAATCAAGATGGATGCCCTATAATATTCAAATAGTTTTCTGTTACAATCCGCTGTACATAGATCATACAGTTGTTACTGCGTGCATGCAACAGAAGGTCAGAATGTGTAAATAATACAATAATTACAAAAATTTTAATCCATGCATTATAAAATCGGAATCACTATGGAGTATGAGTGTTTGATGCCTTTTGGTGACTTCAAAATGAAAAACAACAACAGAAACACCAGTCCAATTTTTAAGGATTTTTATTCCATATTCCTTTGTTTATTCATTAACAATTTATGAAAAAGCTGATTAATACATATATTAAACAGCAACCAAAAACTGGAATAATGAAAGAGGTTGAATATAAACTGGCACGCAGGTGCAAATACAATTTTAATACTTAACAGGAAAAAGTAAAAAATATATTTCACTGACTATTAAATACAAGAATTTTTGAAGCGAAAAAAAAAAAAATAAAATAATTTTCGCTCGCTCACCCAAATTTTCAGGCAAATATCTCAAAGATCTACAAATTATTTGGTGTGTCCTTAACAATGAAAAAATAGGGAAAACTAAAGTTTGGACATTTTTTTTAAGTCCGGTTAAACATGAAATGCACAGGGCAGGGAATTTTACTCAGTTTTTGTCAAATAAAAGACAGTTGTAGTATGCAATTCAGATATGTGTCTGGCTTGATTTAGAATCAGATGTGCTATAATAGATAACAGGTGTATGGTACGACAGATATAATAGAAACAATTATCATCCGTTAGTAAGTGATGTCACTGCAAGTAATATATATTATTCGTATTGCTTGGCATGTCAAACATATGTCATTCAATTGTCGATTGTCATATTCCTAAAATACATGATTGCTATAAGCATGATGAGGTAAAAGTTTCAGTGTATAGTTCTGACATTCAACATGGAATATGATGAGATTTTAGAAACAATTGGAGAATTCGGTACATACCAAAAGTTATTTGTATGTCTGTTTGCACTATCTACAATGTTTGATGGTCTTACAACCATGCCAACAAACTTTATATTTGGAGAACACCTGCACAGGTAAATAAATTTTTGTACTGATTTTTGTTTAATTGAAAATAACAAGCATAGACATCGCCGAAATATTTGATATTTTTGAAGTTTACAGCTAATTTACGTATTGATGCTGAACATTACATGCATGCGCGTAAAGGCAAAAAATGAAATATGTGAGCTGTTTATTTTATCATTAGAGACTGCATAAATAAATATATTGTCAAAAACCTTTTTACGCGAAACCAGGCGTGATAACGCGAAAAACGGCGTAATAGTGCCTTTCAAAAAGGCGAAAAAGGCGTTATTGTAAAAGCGCTTTGCCAGCTTAATTTGTTTTTCTCTAATTTCTTTCCTGTTTTCACGTTTCCTGATCAGTTGGAGAAATATGTTTCTCCTCTCTAGAGAGAATGTGGTTCTCGGTCATTGATTGGATGAAATTCAATTATGACGTCACATTTGTTTGCCGTTTTGCTACTTTACCATTGTGACGTCATGAAAAGAGGCGATCATCCATGATGACGTCATGCTAAAAAAGCACATTTATTTCGGATCATCAGAAAATGTGGGTCATGTTTTTTGTCCAAAATCTCGGCAAGCCTCGCGTTTAAAATATTAAAAATTTAACTATCTATAGTGTAGAAATGTCGTTTCTCACTCGATGGTTGTGGATTCTATATGTTAACGATTACGCATTTATTGCAATACTAAAGACGTGGATGTAGCATTGTTCGATCTAGTAACGAATTCGGTGTAAAAAGGGCTGTCTTAAATTTACTAATATCAGGTATGCGGAAAGTTCCAATTTCAAGACCAATGACAACAACAAATTAATTCCACTGCTTTTTTGTGCCATATATTTGCGGAGACTTGTCTCATGTACATCTTTTCCATATGCTTTCATTGTTTATAAATCATACCCTATGAATACCCGTATGCTCAAATGACAGAATTTTAGTTTTAGCTTTTTATTCCATTCTGTCAAATTAATAATTTGGTTCTAAAACATCAACACAAAGTGTAAACTAAATGCCAGTGTCTCTTGAATTACTTTTTATCAGATAAACGTTTATGCAATTACTTTCACTCTTTGCAGGACCTTAAGCAAGGCTATGAGATTCGTTTCGCCGATAATTTTTTAATTTAACTGTATCAGTGAACAGCTGCCCGTCATCGGTCACCCGTCTCTAGTTTACCGTTTTAACAGTATTTGTCATCAGTCGTGAATCACATATTCAGTCATCAGTTATTTGTATTATCCGTCCTCCATAAAAAGTCACGAAAGAAAGCAACCAGTCAACGATCAATCCAATGAGAAAGCCGACTGATCTCGGGATTGTGCAAAAATAGCAAAGCTTTTAACTAAGGCTCAAACATTAAATCATAGGCGGCACATTGAACAGAAAGTAACAATGAATGTGCCACAGTATCTTCGGTATTTTGTTTTTAGAAGGGTAGGCGTGATTCCTGTTGCTTATTACACATACTGCTAATGATATGTCCTATTTGAAGTTAAAATTTAGATTTACTCAAAAACCGACTCCTCAAAACAATGTTTACGACTGAATCTCTGCGTTCAGAAACAGCTACAAATATTCTCAAATTGCCACAAAAGATTGGCTGAGATTATTGGTAGACGTTAATGGATAACGTCCGCTATATATACTTTTTGCAAAGTTTTACAAAATTAGTGTGCCCGGCACATGAATCGGTTTTCAGGGGCTCCGGCTACAGAGCTGCCGGGCGCATCCCCAGTTGATGGATAGGGGAATGCCCTGTCAATGCGGGGTATTCAGGTCATAATACGGAAAGCCTGACCGCAAACCATTGTAGCCAAACTGTGTGGAGAAACGCCACGCTCTATGCAGTATGAAGACCCCTTCTACATTGTCTAAGGAGAGCATAGTCACTAGGATTCGTATAGAAGGCTAAATTTCCTGCCTCTACCAATTTCTCCCCCTTTCCAGTGGCAATCCAAACTCATATAATGTCCCGGCTGGCCCTTCCATCTTTGTTTGTTTCCTCTCTTTCTTATTTTTTTTAATTGATGAACTTGTTCTCGTCCTGATATAGCTGAAAAATTGCTCACTAGACGTTAATTCTAACAAATTAGTGTGTGTTTGATTGACATTACATTCTTACTCTTAAGTAAAGGTGCAAGATACCAGAAGTTGATAGCGATCGTTATAGTCCTCCAGGAAGTGTTGAGGTTAATACAACATTTGGTGTTACGTCATATAATGTTACAGAATGCACGATAGAAGTTAATGGGACTATATCTGGATGTAACCAGTGGGTGTATGACAAATCTCTTTTTGCAGCATCAATTATATCCAAGGTAAGATGACAAGCGTACTGCCTGTGGGATGGCTAAACCAAATGGACGTTGAAGCACACCATTAAAGAAAGGGGGGAGTTGTTAGTTTCTGTTGAGAGCATGTGTCTGTGCCTATAGAATGGCTAATTCACCGACAGTACAGACATAGAATAAAAACCACGACCCACAAATATGGGATCTAAATGGCACAAAAAGACCAAAATGTAAATAAAAGAGAAAAAAAGAAAGAAAGCAACCAAAGATTCCAATAATAAATGAATAAAAATCATAAAGGGGTAATAACAAAATTACCAAATAAAGTGGTCAACAGTCGAAGTACAATGAGACAAAAAGACAAATTAGGCGGAAAATACAAGCAAAATTGTTGACCGCTATGGTCCTGACTTGCAACAGCATTTTAAAAAAAGTGATAGGTTAAACTTTTTTGTACACAGTACAGAGAACAAATAATAACCAAATAAAAAAATGAACATCAATAATATATGCAAAACTATTTAGGGGATGATCAACTGAGTTTAAGGGGGAGGGGGTTGGCGATTTTGTCCAGAAAAAATATTTATTTTTATAAAAAAATTCGAACAAATTATTTATTTTCAACAAATGTCATATCAAATATTTATTTATATTGGCAACAAAAAATGTATTCTTCGAACCAACATTAAATTATCTATTTCCATTACAAGAACGATTAAAATAACAATTTTCGCTGACACCAAGATAAAATTATTTGTTTACAAAATTGCCGAAGCCCCAACTCCCTACCCCCCGAAAATCAAAAGGTCGTCCCCTTTAAGTTATCAGAACACGAGTACTGAAAAGCTGGAAAAATGGAAAATCTGAAATAAAAATTCTAATTATGGAAACAAAACGGCTACACAATGGAGACACCTTGATGAACAGATCACCAAAATTGAACACGAACGCCAAAAAAACCAAGGAACTATTAGTTTGAACAAAATTCTTTGACGACCAATGTGTTCTTTAAATGGCAGTGAAATTCAATCCTATGCAAATAAAGAGAAACAGAAATAACTAAAATCGAAGTCACTGTAAATTTTAGTTTTTATGTCTCGTCAGTCCAGATGAAATCAAAACATTTTGCAGACAACAATTCCATAGATGTATAAAAAGTGAAACAACAATAAAGAGTTAATTACAAAATAACCGAGGAGTTGTCAAGGGCCGAAGTCCATGAGACAAGAAAACAAATCAGGTTGAAACCACCTGAAAAATTATCAACCATAAAGGTCTTGACTTGAAACAGGCATTTCAAAAGAAATTGTGGGATAAACCGGCTTTATTGCGCACCAAAACTTCTCTTCCATTGCGATAGTATCCGGTTGCACCTCGACGGCAATTGCCATCTAGAGGTCGTAGACAGGAAAAAGAAATTATTATCCCAGTACTAAGTAAATAAGAATTTTGAATCAGAGTTCGGCGCGAAGCTTCAAATTTTCCCATAAGGTACTTATATCTATATATTAAGAACTTTTTAATGATCGTATGAGAACGATTTTTTAAGCCTTGATTAATAAGGCGACCACAGAGATAACTATGTCTAATGACAAAGTCTGTATAATTTGAGAATTTAATGTACTTAATTGCAATGGGATTGATAGTATACTGAAAAAAATGGAAACTAATCGAAAAGGGGGATGATTTCAAAAACGTTAAAAGCTAAGCCCTCCCTCTCCGAAAATTGACATGTTCAAGATAGAATGAAGCAAATGTGATATTTCTGCATT
Organism: Modiolus philippinarum; assembly: GCA_002080025.1. NCBI lineage: Eukaryota > Metazoa > Mollusca > Bivalvia > Mytilida > Modiolidae > Modiolus > Modiolus philippinarum. The sequence continues at coordinate 9,660 of MJUU01061986.1, read as the reverse complement.
AGGGTCTGCGTTGTGACTTCATCTTTTGATGTCAATACTTCTTTTGTATATAAAGCTTCGGAATGGTTATTATCAAGTCGGTGTGGTAATTTCGTTTGATGTATAACCTTTATTTGATATCAATTAAGATGTTCAAACATAGAGTATAATTATTTTTTAGGGCGTACGGTGCAGTGTTACGAATGAATACAGTTTTTTTTTTTCTAAATTGGAAATATAAATTTTCATCAATATGATTTTTTTTTTTAATTTTGTAGTTTGACATTGTCTGCGGCAAGCAGTTTTACAGAGCTCATTTCCTGACAGCACATTATATAGGATTACTTGTGGGTTCATTTATAGCAGGAGTTTTGTGTGACACGTAAGTATACACAGTATTTTGTGAAACTCGCATATTGAAGACGATTTAAGGGGGTAGACATAGGTTAAGGGACATGACCATTAAAATTATGTGTGGGTTTGTATTTGATTATTTCCATAACTAAATATTAAGCTTCTAAGTAACACAGATGATTTTAATTCTTTTTCAAATAAATGATTAAAAAGCATTTACGAATCTTACTTACCTTACTGATTTACAAGAGTTATCTCCCTTAACCAATTGAATATACGCCAACCATAGCTTTATTCTTAACATGTTATGACGCAAAAGTTTTATGCATTTTCAGTTATTTGTTTCTGCTCTTCAATTTTTTTGAGTGCTTTTGCAATCTACTTTTAAGCAATGAACAAAACCAATGAGACAGGTTTTTGCACTTTATAAAATAGATTATAATTGCCTATAATTGCCTAAAATAACTTTTCATTCATTGAAAAACACCTACCATGTTAACCAATCAGAAAACGTCTTACATTCGTAGGTAAATCATATCCACTTATTTTCATCTTAGGTAATTTTTTTGTTTAAGTTAGATTCTATCAATTTATTCTAACTCTTGTTTAGGTAAATTATATCTACTTATCTTATTTTTTGTTTTAGTTTATATGCATCGATCTATATTTATTTTGTTTTAAGAAAATCACACCGATTTTTCTTTATTTTTGTTTTAGGTAAATAATATCGACAACTCGTTATTTTTGATTAGGTAAATTATATCGACTTATATTTACTTTGGAATTAAGTAAATTGTATCCAATTATCATTATTTTGTTTTAGGTAAATCATATCGTCTATCTTTATTTTTATTTTACAGCTTTGGACGAAAGCGTTCTCTTATTGTTGGTATATCCTCATTGATAGCTGCAGAGGGCCTGAGACCATTTATGCCAAATTTCAGTCTTGTTGTCTTCTTGGAATTTCTGAATGGGTTTGGAAGTATAAACTCCTATATCCCACCATTTATCATCAGTAAGCACGAAACGTCATAGAGATTAGTGCATATAAGTCTCGTTTAATTTTCGGTATCGTATCAATAAGATGCATATGCTCCGTCCGAAGGGGACAAAAGTGATATTAATACACTGGAACTATAGTGACAGTCTGGAAAAGCATAACTAAATATAAGGATTGAGCTAAAAGTTTCTCCTTTATATTTTTGGGAACGTTCTGCATACATTCGGCTTCAATAGAAAACAGAGTAAGCTGCACAATTATCACCCATTTGAACACCAATTCTATAAATATCAATGCTAAATATATTTATATATTCAAAAAGCAAAAAGTTCACAAAAGAGTATGAGATGTTCAAATGTTTTAAAGTGCAATGCTCTTTTCATTATTTTAGTGGTTACCTATGTCCTTACGCCAATGCATTAACTCTAACGTACGTATGGAAATTCCCCGTCAAAATTTGCTCTGCTGGTTGTAAATAATAAATAACTAAATACCGAAGTCACTGTGAATTTAATTTCTGCATATGCGCATTTCGACAGCTTATGTCTCTTCAGTGCAGATAAAATCTAAACGTTTGGAAGACCATAAACTCGAAGATGTTTAAAACTGATAGAGCAAAGTTCGATTTAGGTTTGAAACTTTTGTATGGCGAGTTGTACCTTTGGTTGTCGAAAAATTGATTGATACCTTAACATGCTTAAGGAGGTAGTAAGGTGAAATTAAATAAATGTACGATTTTAAATTGATACCATAAATAGAAGGAGCATTGGTAAAGGAATAAAATCAGCTAAAAATATTGATAGGTTATTGACCTCGTTTTCAATATATTTCAATTTTAGGAAATGGTGGCAAAATATTCTCTTGGACTTTTACTTTAGTATAACATGGAAACATTACTGATTTCTTTCACATCGAAATAAAATCTACAAGCTATTGAAATTTTGCTTACTGACCTTAAATGACCTAGTAAAGACTTTGATGACCAGAAAATTGGGTGTAATGGGGCAAAATATATTACATAGTAATACTGGGTAAAATCCGAGAAATCCGAATGACATTTAGGAATTTCAAAAACCTCACCTTACTACATCCTTAAAACAATTTATGTTAATATTTTGTCAAATATTTCTCGGTTTGTGTATGCAGCCATAATTGTTAATATATATACACATTTTTTTTTTGGGGGGGATCATTTCCAATGGATACGTTTTCTTTCATTGATGTGACTGTCAATTTAGTTTTTGCATATGATCACTTCGACAACTTATATCTATAAATGCAAATGTAGGAAAAGCTTACAAATTCAATTGTCTGGAAACAAGTAATTCTAGGTTATGATATTATTATTGTTTGAACTTCGTTGTATGACTCATTGAGGTGAAGTAACAATGTACCAGTAGTATCTAACATCAGATTTATCCCTGCTCCTGTCGATGTCATCTTACTTTTTCACTGGCAGTAAGAATTTCACGTCCCATTGCTCTTTCCATACCCCCAAAAAATTATTTTTTGACAAACTTGTTTTCGTCTTGATAAAGCTGAAATATTGCTGAGTAGACATTAAACAATATCCAGTCAATCGATCTATTTGTCTTCCTCTTCAGTAACAGAACTAGTCGGACGAAAGAAAAGACTATTGGCCTACTTCATACAGTATATAACATATTGTCTATCATTTTATGTACTGCTACCAATCGTCTATATCCTAAGAAACTGGACACATGTTGTATGGACCGTTTCAGCATTAGGTGGCATGTACTTAATAGTTGCAATGTAAGTATAGTCCTGCAGGATTGATTTTAAGTAATAAACATGATAACTTCTAATTTTTTTTTCTTTTTACTATCTTTACATATATCCAATAGATATCTGAGACAGGTCTTTTCTTAGATTAACAAAATATAAAATATTTACGTCAAATGGAGCTGATTCTCGGCACATTGAATAAAATATGGCGTCTGATACTAGTGATTCAGTTCTGAAAAAGCCAAGAGAGGAACCTTCTGGCATAAATGTCAGGTCAATTTCACATCAAAATCATATTTTGCAATGTATGCAACGTCAATACATCATGTATCAGTGTCGATCTATTTTGAGCATTTTCAGTACAGGGCAATTTATCTTAGGAAATGAGCTATAACATGCATTAACTTAGAATAGGTGTAGGTAAAAGTATGCCGTTTTATAAAACAATACAACTTACAAAGAAATACATGTATGGTTATCTTTTAGCAAAAGAATCGTTTTGTTGCGCTGACCGAGGCAAAACTACCACAAGTTGTAGGGCAAACAAGAGACAACGATCAATACGAACTATGAAATCCAGAACTACTATAATTGTAGTGTTGGGGGGGTTATTATTTATTTTTTTTTTACAGATGAGCCTTTCCAAAAACTAATTTTCCTCAGCTTAAAAAGATTTCATAACAATGTTAATCAACTTCAGCAATATTTCGTCTCAATTGTTTATTATTCGATTCCCATGCTGCTAATGAGATTTTGCTCCTGAAATACGTTTACAACTTAACAAATTTTTGTTATTGTTTTTACGTAATTTTGTATTTTTTTCATTACAGACACCCGCAATTCATGTATTACATCATTTCATCGTTTATCTTAGAAAAAAATCCTCAGTTGTATAAAATAAATTCACTCTGAATCTCGATGGCAATTTGATGTAAACACCAAACAACAAATACATTTAGCAGAGACAGAAGAATACCAAAGGAACAAAAGATGATGTTTTTACAAAAATGTATATCCAGAGACATGGCAAAACAACACTATAGAAAAGGAGGACATACGACAGCCATATAAGACGAATATAAAAGAAATACCAAACATTCAAAACCAAAGCACTTATGGTGTGAACTCCTACAAAAACCAAGAGTAACCTCAGATGCTCAGGAGCCGAAAGTATGTTCTACACCCCATACGGTTCCCCTCTCACTGTCAGTAAGTCAATCCAGGGTTAAGTTAAAAAGGGTAATGTCAAATCCGTGAAGACAGGAGAGCAAGCTGAAAAGAAAGAAATAAGCTAAAAAATTAACTGTGGCAAAAAGAAAACTTATGTCTCATCAGTGCAGATAAAGTTTGAAATTTGGAAGACCATAATATCAATTTATTCATCAAGTTTATACGTTTTAACGTTGAACGTCATTTAAACTGTTTTCATCTATAATAGGATACATTTTGACACCTGATTATCGTCGTTTAGATTTCTTATTGAATCTCCAAGATGGTTGTTAAGTAGAGGTAGAACGGCAGAAGCGATTGTTATACTGAAACGTATGGCTTCCATGAACGGAAAAGACGATTCTGTTATTACAGAAAGCATTGAAGTAAAAGAAGATAAAAATGTACCTTTGTGTCAATTTATCAGAGCCATGGCTACATCAAAGACGTTACTGATACGACTGAGCATTATTGGAATAAATTGGTAAGTGATCGACAGCTTCAATAGGGCCCGTAACTCTCGTTTAATTTTGAAACTTCTGGCTACAAAAAATGTACTCAAGAAAAGCATTCTTAAAACAAATACTGTAAAATGGGAAATTTTCGCGAATGGTTAATTTTTGTTAATTTCGCGATGGGCGAAATTCGCGAAAATTTCTCCTTGTGTAAATTTGTTTTAATTACGAACTTAATGAAAAGTAATTGAGAATCTCGAAAATAAAACCTCTCAAATAAGTTTAGGAATTTAAAACGTGAAATTTAAACCACGCAAAAATACCACATTTTACGGTATATGACGTTTCAAACAAAAAATGTGAACATCGTCGTACGCGTGTTTTGGTGGGAAACATTTTTGAATTATCATGATTTCTCGAAGGTCTCATGACGAGACTTTGAGATCCTATTCTACAAAAACGAACTTGTTGATTTTGAAATGTTCATGAAAAGAACTTCCGATAGGACAATTTTCGAATTTTCTTCACTTTAACATTATCCTTCCTCCATGATAATTATGTCATCGTACCAGCCGACAAGGCCCAAAACAACATCACATTTATCTGCAAAAACACTACATTGACTGCTTAATGAAGGAGATTGGCATTTACAATTCATTTGGCAATCCCACATATAAACTCTCCACCATACCAAGGGAGGATATACTAAACAATCACAAATCAGTATTATCTTCCTTTGGTATCAGTTTGAGTGAAGAGAACAACAATCTGCCTTGTATCTACTGGGTACCCAAATTACATAAATGCCCTTACAAACAGAGATACATTGCTGGGTCTGCCAAATGCACAACAAAACCTCTTTCTAAGCTCCTCACTTCATTACTTACTGCATTCAAAGATGGCCTCAAGATATATAGTGATAAAGTCTACTCAACAAGTGGAGTGAATCAGATGTGGATTCTCAAAAACTCAAAAGACTTATTAGAATATCTATCTTCAACTGAACTCAACCACTGCAACAGTGTCAAAACTTTTGACTTTTCTACTCTCTATACAACTCTTCCACACGATAAGCTAAAGACAGTACTCCGGGATTTAATACATCAGTCTTTCTGTACTAAAAAGGGTGAAAGAAGATATTCATATATAGTGATAGGTAAAGATGGGGCCTATTTTGTTAAACATCACACTGATTCACACAAAAAGTATACAGAGGAGGATGTCATTGCAATGCTGGAATTCTTGATTGATAACATATTTGTAGAATTTGGAGGGCAAGTTTTCCAGCAGACAATAGGGATACCTATGGGGACTAATTGTGCGCCACTTTTAGCAGATTTGTTTCTTTATTCGTATGAAGCCAGGTTCATACAAGGGCTAGTTCAGAAAAAAGACAATAAGCTAGCCAAATCCTTTAATTTCAGTTTCCGTTATATAGATGATGTTCTTTCATTGAACAATCCTCAATTTAAGGATAACCTTCATCTTATATACCCAAATGAACTCGAAATTAAAGAGACCACTGATACACCATCATCAGCATCATACCTGGATCTATACCTCTACATTGACAACTCTGGACGTGCGACAAGCGTGATGATTTCGAATTGTGAACTTCCCGTATTTGAGCAGTAATGTTCCCACTTCTCCGGCATATTGCGTGTACATTTCACAACTCATTCGCTATTGCCGTGCCTGTAGTTTGTACAGCGATTTTGTCAACAGAGCGAAATTACTGTCTCAAAAACTTATACATCAAGGGTATGTTCAGTCACTGTTGCAATTGCCACTACAGAAGTTTTACGGTCGTCACCACGATTTGACAGACCATTACAATGTCTCTGTTTCACAAGTGAGAACAGATATCTTTGGGTAGATCCAGAGTTTGTTACCGGACTGACTAACACAGACTGTGACAAAACCGGACTTTTCACTGGCAGTGTGACGGGTGCCACGCGTGGAGCAGATCATGCTTACCCTTCCGGAGCACCTGATGATACCTCAGTTTTTATTGGGGTTCACACTGCTAGTGCTTTAGTTTTGTAGCGTTCTTGTTCATTTTTGTTTATTTGTTTTGTCTTTGTCATACTGTCTCAATTCGTGTTGCTGTGAATTGCCGTGATTTTGGATTTATGATTTTAGAATCTCCCCTTTCTTCGTTCTTGCTTCGGTATTCGTTTGCCGATGTATTTATCACAACCTTCTGATGATATACTTGTGCTTGTACATTCTTTGATATAAAAATCTTCAATTTGTTTCCTCAAAAGCCATGAGAAATTTGTATGTTACCACACAGAAAACAGAGTTTTTAATTTTAAGGATGCTTGCTGTTCACGTTTTGGTATTTCTGTGAGATTTTTACTATTCTACTTTTATCTTTTAATTTTTTTTAATGTTCGCTCACGAACCTCACTTTTGGTTTGACAATTTCATTTTATACATCTTTTGGAGCATTCATTTTTCTATAGTAGAATCAAATATAACAAGAATGACATTTGAAAACCTTCAAACGGACCTGCCAACATCCTTAATTCATCTTTATTGTCATTATTCTGGGTCACATCATTTCATATATTTGCTCATAAATAGGCTACTTCAACAAGGGTATGTTACCCAAAACTTGAAGTCATCCCTCCAGAAGTTTTATGGTCGACATCACCATCTTGTCGACCGCTATGGGATATCTGTTTCCCACATGACAACAGATCTTTCCCTTTAAAGCTTAATTGTTGTTTCCTCTACCGAATTTGACTTTACTACCGGATTTGACATGTTCAACACGGCGGGTATCTTATAAGAAGCAGGAGATGCTGACTCTACCGGTGCACCCGATCTCACCCATGGTTTTTTATTGGGTCCGTGTTGTTCATCTTTGTGTGTGAGTGTCTTCATTTTTCTTTTCTGTGCCGTACCCATGTTGTGTCTCTGTTTTTTTTCGCCTTTTTTGCTTCTGGTGTTGCCATTGTTCTTGGATTGTTCGCTTTTGGATTGACGGTTCGGTTCTCACTTACTTAACTATTTTTCAAATCCATGAAAGAAAAAAAATACCATGCCAATCACTTGTCAATCTTTGTGAAACCCAGTTTCTGAGGGGATGTTGGAATCTTTTAGGAGGATCATTCCCAAAAATAGGCGTGATGCATGATTTCTTTGATTTCTATACATCAAAGTCAAAATCCACAAGAGCGTTAATAAACGTGATAACATGAAATATGGGGACCCTACAGGACCGCGCATCGAAAGCCAGTACAATGAATAAACGGAGTAATATTGCTTATTTGCTTGTTTTCCAATCGTTGAATTTAATATCTGACTGCAATGAATTATTAAAAATTCATAAATCATACCTTATTTTACATTGATGCATTATGTATAGCAATAACCATTCAAATTGCATTCAGTGATGGCCTAGTACCATTCTGTCACAGACGCTGTGAAATGAATATCGAATGAGACATATTGCCGAGTCTTCAAGGGGTCTACTCACACCTAATCCGCTTCTAAATTTGAAAAAAAATCATGCCACTTACATGTTTATTAAAATTTAAAAATCACGTTGCACAACTAGTCTCTGCACGAATTATGCTCTGAAAAAGGCCTCTTCACGTATCATGCTTAGACTCCTACATGATCCTTCTATTGATCTAAATGCCATGTTTGTCGACTTCTCTGCACTGTTCTTTTCGACACTAAATTCTGTCGGATTAACAAACGACAATAATGCGAAAAAAATACTCTAGATTTTAAATTTTTGTAATTATAGTCCATGGGCTGGAATAACAGCCCGTGCACCCCCC
>MJUU01061985.1:27451-37538 GCA_002080025.1 Modiolus philippinarum | reverse complement strand
AAACATCAAGATATTCATTAAAAATGCATGATTGTGCAAACAAGGGGGGACGGGTACCTACAGACGGAACCTTCACTTGGATCTGCAAATGATTTCAATGTCGTAAACAAAACTATAATTTTTATACATAATATGCTATCTCCCAAATTTTAACGAAACGCTCTAAACTTGACAAGCTTTGTATTACGAAAGTTCATTTTTAAAGCAGAAAACGACGATAAAAGCAAACACACAGAATTTACATACCGGTAGGTTCTCAACTTTGATGATGCGCACAAAAGCACAACAGGACGCAATGGCATATCTTGTTGGATTTTCTTCTGTCAACAATTTCCCACTAAACAACTTATAGCGAAATATTTAGCAATTTACAGTGAAATATTAGCCTTCTGGATGTTTTATGATTTCAGGAAATTTAAGTTTTCTTGGGCAATCAATTTAAGTGATGACAAATATTTTGTGAAGAGAAGCTGTTTTCATCTTTAAAACGCTCTGCCGTTTCCGGTTTTTGCTTAGCATAGCAGAGCATTTCCGAATTTTCATATCTAAACTATACGAACACACTCAATACTCAAACACACCCTTTAGTTGATATTGGTGGGCAAAAAAAGACATTATAAACATCTGTCACGTATTTTTAGAATGGTACTTATGTCAAACACACACCAAAAAATAGAAATATTGTTGAAATATCATTTAAAACAGACTGCCTGGTAAACGGTAAATTATAAAATAATGACCAAATCGGTTCAACACTGTTCAAATACGGGAAGAAAATATTTGCAAAACACAACTTATGATAAAAAATTTAACGTGGAGAAATGATGTATTCTGGAAACAAACTTGCAACAATTTTCAAATCAGTTATGAGAAATAATTAACTAATATGTAAAAGATTAAAAGGTAGGTGCTAAAAAACATCAATTTAAATGCTTAATTTTACCAAGTTTGTAAACGGTCGTGCCGTGCTATGTTTGAACTAATAAGGGTGTATTGATGCATAATAAAGTACACTATTGCATGCTTTTTGTTTCTTTTGTATTGGGTTTCAAGAATAAGTGGGGAATTCAATAAAATTTCGTTCAAAGCCTTCCTGTGTGTATATTGAAGAGCAGGGTAACGTCAAAAGTCGCCATTTCTTACGTCATAGGGACCACAATTTAACGCGATGACAGGCATTTTCTGAGATTTTAGATATTGATAAATGATATTAAACAATAAAATTCCATGGGGCTTTTGGGTAATTTAAACTTGTTAAATAAGCGACTTTTTACATATCCGCCGCTCTACTATTTTCTTTTAAATACATGTAGTTGGATAACTATGAGCTTTGTTGAGCCTGTAAGTGTAATCCTTACCTTAATCAGTTAATTGTAATCCGATTACACCTAAGGTTAAGGACCACCCTTTAATGTAATCCCGGTTACATTTACGGTTGCAGGACCTCCCTTAATTATAACCGATTACAATTATGGGGGATAGTGAACATATGTCTGCAGTACCTACCGTAATTGTAATCGCTCGAAAATAGTTTACAATTTGCAGCGCTTATAAAATAAGAAAACGTGTTCCGCCATAGCATGATTATGAGTCATATTTGTTTTAAATAGCCATCGTTACCATGAAAACAAAATAGGGCTGAGACCCGGGCTGAGATAAAGTGCTCAGATTTGTTTCAAAATATTATACAAAAGAAATGTAAAAATCGTTATAAAGCTTTCAATTCCCTAAAACGGAAAAGTAGACGGAATTGTATAAAAATGATAGAAATTCTGACTTTTAAACAATATTTTAACCAGACTCAAGCTAGAGACCAATTTCTAGCGACCAGTTTTCTAGCGACAATTTTGGGGTTTATCTAAAAACCAAAAATTAAAGGCATACCGAAAAAACCATAATGCTTATTAATTCTAGCGACCAATTTTTGGTTTTGTTTTTTATTCTAGAAATACCTTAATTGCTAGCGTTTCCATTGGGATAAATCAAGTAGCTAAGAATCGATTGAAAATGAAGATTTGTAGACACTATTCTGAGTGTAAAAATTTTCCTAATGACAACCGTTGTAATGGAATCGAAAAATGAGGGACGGAAGGATCTTTTTCGGGACTCCGTGATTAGTTGTTTTATTCAAAGGGCTGATTCGGATTAACCCGTAACGTAAAAATACCCATGATAAACGGAAAAGGAATCTTCATTTTTCGGGGTCAGGATGAAGTCATTTATTTACTGGGAAAATAGGGATTTTCTCATTATTTTTACGTGAATCCGAGATCAGACCCCCTCCTTCCCCTCTAAAAGAACGGTAAGATAAAAAAAACAGTAAGGATAAACATGTACGGAAAAGGTGACCAGGATGGGTTGTCTTATGTTAGCTCGAATCACAAAATCACTATCTGCATGTGACTCCCTCCGACTTACTCCTTCATTCTAAGAACAATTGGACAGCAACAAAATAAATACTTTCATTTATCGGTTCAGACTGTTTCTCATCGATACTGGGATTTGTACGGAAATACCCGATGCTTCCTTGCCAAATCCTGCAGAGTTTCATGTATGATGCTACTGTTGTTCAATACCGAGGACGATGCGACATCTTTACAAATCTTTTTAAATGCAGTTTTGTCAGAGATTCGAAGCTACGGGAAGTATCGTGATAGATCGTGTCTACCCCGACGCTGTCAATATTGGCGCAAAATTCAAATCGTATCAGACTAGAATTCAAATATCTCACTATTTCCACGTATCGTCAATGGAATTAATATATTTGTATATCTCAGAAACTTGCCAAAACGGATCACAAACCGGATTTCACTGATGAAGCTGTTTTTATGTGCTTCCCACTGACTGCAAATTCACAACAAGTGTGGACCAAAATAGGTGTCTCGCCCGTCTGCACATGGATCGAAGGGAAATTGTTAGACAAATTGTAAAGGAAATGAGGAAATATACTACACAAATTAACATATATTACACCAATATCAGTTATTAAGAAATGTATCTGATCGGAGAAACTTGAAGTGTTTGATCATTAGACTGTGAAAGGAAGGTCAAGGGCAAAAGTAACATATCAGACTGACATGTACTACACATGACCGAGCTACATACCGAATATCATTGACCTACCATTAATAGTTGTTGAGAAATAGATGTAATCTGAGAAATTTAACCTGGTCACTAGGCCATGAAGTCGAGGTCAAGAACAAAAGTCATATAACAGACTCACATGAATTACCCAAGACCAACAATACCATTGACATATGTCATTGACCTACCACTATACAGTTATTGAGGAACGGATGTAATCTGAAAAAAAACTCAACCTGGTCACTAGACCGTGAAATTAAAGTCAAGGTCACATCATTTTGTGGCCATCATGTAGCACTTAATAAGTACTGCCACTGTAACAAATAAGATGTTCCCTACATTAAAGGATTTTCAATCTATCCTGTATTTAGTAAAAGTTAACGACGCCACCGCCGCCGCCGTCGTCACACTTGGCACACCTTTCTCCCACTTTCTGCGACTTTTTGTCGCGGGCGAGACAAATACAATATGGCGAATGAAACTTGCAACCGATCACCTACGGACAACTCAAAAGAGTTTGCATAATTTGCTGCAGGGGTTCTATAACGTGTAGGTAGCATGGCATCTCTACCAACACGAGAACATGAGTTTGCATTTTATCCGAAAGATGAGTTAGGTATTCATTCATCCCACAAAACCACGAACATTTAGTTTTGGAGAGGTTGTACCCAACAGCCTAGGATACTGGGTCATATTTCTATATTTCTGGTATTTTAAAATTCCAACTATACAGTCACTTGTTAATATTTCCAGATTTCTAATAGTAATTCTAAGCACTTTTTCTCCGCCCTTTTTTTCTATGGTGACGATGGCTACTTCAAACAAATATGACTCATCATCATGCCATGGCGAACACGTTTTCTTATCATATATGTGCTGCAAATTGTAACCTTATTCCGAGGGCTTACAATTACGGTAGGTACTGTAGGCATATGTACACTTTCTCCCTTTATTGTAATCGGTTACAATTAAGGGAGGTCATACAACCGTAAATGTAACCGGAATTACATTAAAGGGTGGTCCTTAACCTTAAGTGTAATCGGATTACATTTAAGGTAAGGATTACACTTAAGAGCTCAACATAGCAATATATTTCGAATTATCATTTAAAGTTTTAAAATGTAGGGGAAAAAAATATTTAAAAAAAGGATCATAAAAGATCATTTACATGCATACATCTGAATTTAGTTTGTTACTCCGACTTGTTTTGGCTTATTTTAGTTTTGCCTTACTTGTTTTGTTTCATACACAACACTCGATACAATGTTTGTTTAAAGGCGCATATAATTCACTGATTTTGTTTGTTTGGTTTTTTTGACAAAGCTTAAGCATTAGAATGTCATTCAGTTTTAGTCATATTTTCATTCATCAAAATTATCATTGAATGTTACGTTTACGCCATATTCATGGAACGAATTAGAGGAAGAGTTATTGAATCATAGAAATGTACCACCAAAAGATCATTCGATGCAATGTTTTGATACTGGAATAAAATACAAGTTTAAGATTTATATATATTATGGATTACACGGTCTGTAGAGGACCTAGTATTGTATATACACTGTAAGAAAATTTTAAATTGGGTGAGAGCTTAGCTCAAGCTGAATATTTATTTTACTGACCGTGTATATACCCTATCAGGTCTCTTACATACTGTGTAATGTTTTAAATTCTGCCGAGAGTCCAATACATTGTCAATATTCCGTTTAAAAACGTACAAAGACGCCGCGTAATGGCGGACACTAACAGTATATTTATAAGTCATCCTATATGGAATTTACTGGTTGGCATGTGACGTCATTTGACCAATAAATGTGTTAGAAATTTTATAGAGCCGGGATATATAGTCATATGTAGATTTGTTTTATTTAACAAAATAAAAATGGTATCATAGGCAACAGTTTAAAAGTAAAAATTCACAAAAATACACAAGTTGAAAAATAATTAAAAATGATAAAAGGGAGAAAGAAGGTTTAGTGCCTAACATTTAGGTCGTATGGGTTTCGACGTATTAGGATTAGATGAGATCTTGCAAATGATTTATTTCACTGAATTCGCAACATCGATTCTCTATCAGTCGAAAAATAGAAAAAGAACTGTTTCACTCGACCATGTACTTTTTACTTAATTGATAACATATTTGTAGAACTTGCAGGGCAAGTTTTCCAGCAGACAATAGGCATACCTATGGGGACTAATTGTGTGCCACTTTTAGCAGATTTATTTCTTTTTCGTATGAAGCCAGGTTCATACAAGGGCTAGTTCAGAAAAAAAGATAATAAGTAACTAAATACCGAAGTCACCGTGAATTTAAATTCTGCATATGCGCATTTCGACAACTTATGTCTCTTCAGTGCAGATACAATCGAAACGTTTGGAAGACCATAAACTCAAAGAGGTTTAAAAACTGAAAGCTAGCCAAATCTTTAATTTCAGTTTCCGTTTTATATATGATATTCTTTCATTGAACAATCCTCAATTTAAGGATAACCTTCATCTTATATACCCAAATGAACTCGAAATTAAAGAGACCACTGATACACCATCATCAGCATCATACCTGGACCTATAACTCTGGACGTCTGAAAACAAAACTTCACGACAAGCGTGATGATTTCGACTTTCCAATAGTGAACTTCCCGTTTATGAGCAGTGATATTCCCACTTCTTCGGCATATGGCGAGTACATTTTACAACTCATTTGCTATTGCCGTGCCTGTAGTTTGTACAGCGATTTTGTCAACAGAGCGATATTACTGTCTCAAAAACTTATACATTAAGGGTATGTTCATTCATTGTTGCTATTGTCGCTACAGAAGTATTACGGTCGTCACCACGATTTGACAGACCATTACAATGTTTCTGTTTCACAAATGAGAACATATATATTTTGGTAGATCCAGAGATTGTTACCGGACTGACTAACACCGACTGTGACAAAACCGGACAGCAGTGTAAATGTGCGAGCGTGGAGCAGATCATGCTTACCCCTCCGGAGCACCTGATGATACCTAAGTTTTTATAGGGTTTCACACTGATAGTGCTTTAGTTTTGTGACGTTTTTTGTTCTTTTTTGGTTTATTTGTTTCGTCTTTGTCATACTGTCTAAATTCGTGTTGCTTTGAATTGCCGTTATTTTGGATTAATTTCCCTTTCCTCGTTCTTGCTTCGGTATTCGTTTGTCGATGTATTACTTATACCTACAAAATCAATAAAACCTAATATTTATTTTTCAAAAATGTGCTTCTTAAAACATACATTTCTGACAATTCGAGAAGCCGTTTTTAACCTCTCTAATACTAGGTACAAAATGGTAGAGGAGATTATAATTCCTACAGCTGCTACAATAATACTGTATATCAACCCTGTAAAATAATATTATTATCCAATTATTATCTCTTTTGTGACCCCAGTCGCATTTTTCACAACAATTTTAACCATACTTTTTGGGGATTCTTTATTACACAATCATTTTCAAATCATTTCAGTGGTATTTAAAACAAACTAAACGATTTATTTAATTTCATGATCACATCATATCTTTTCTTTTTGTAAATATTTTCCCTTTCTACCTTCTTCTTTTTTTATCTTCTCGTTTCGTTTTTCGTTTTTCTTTTTTTGTATACGATGCCTGTGTACTGTGTTGTTTATTATATAAATTGTCTTACAATTTGTATGTGTAATTTTGTATATTTAATAGTATGGAGAAAACCTTTGTAAGTTGACATAACTTGTGTCCAATCCAATTGTATATGATTTGATACAATAAAATATGTTTAAAGTAACGTAAACTTTAATACATATTTTTTTAACAAAACAAGACATGCTTGCCCTTCCATAGAAACTGGTGTCAACCACTGGCCTTCATGCGAGTTCTCGGACATTGTGGATGTCTCACGTCGTTGCTTTGTTTTTGCTTTTCTCAGTTGCCGTTTTTGCCACGTCTTGGTACTTTGATTTTTTATCATCACATCACTTGTTCTTTCGGTATTCTCTTGTCGTTGGTTCACAAGTACGACGTTCAGAAGTAGACGTTTCTAATGGTTAGAAAATGACATTTACCAATCCGCCACCAAAAAGACATTTCCAAACATTATATGCCTCACTGATAGTATGGCGGATGTCGCTAACGGGGCAAGACAAGCTTAACCTTACGGAGCACCTGATTTCACTCCCGGTTTTCATGACAGTTTACACTATAAGTGCCTTAGTTTTAATGTTTCCTTTTTATTTACGTTCATTGTAGCTTTCACCCGTCCTTGTTTTGTCTTTGCTTTTCTCTGTTCCCGATTTTGCCTTGTCTTTGGACTTCGATTTGTGTGGTCTCGCTTCCCTTGTTCCTTTGGTATTCCACTGCAGTTGTTTTTTTTTTAATATAAAGGTAATACCCCATTGTAGTGTTGGTTAGTTGTTATGTGAACATATCGTATGGTTAACGCCAAAACAAGTTGTCACTCATAAGCCGTAGCAACATGGAGCAAGTTGAAATGTATTAGGTCACTTACCGGTTGTAGTTAGACGACCGAATAAATAATATCCCAGGATTTAACATTAGAACCGCAAATATAAAGACTTGTAAGAGCACTTTGCCAGTTTAAAAAAATGTTTGTTGACAACCCCGCATCCATGACCAGGGAAGACATTGATGTGACATTGTTCGACAATTAGCAAAGAATACCACTCAAACCGGTGCTTAGGGCCGTCTTGAACTTACTATGAGGTAAAAAAGCTCATTGTTGAAGCCCTCATGGTGACTTCAAGATGAAGAACAACAATAAAAGCGTTGTTCCTTTGCTTGTTTAACCAGGTATTTGTAGAGACTTTGTCTCATGTACATTTACTCCATATCCTTTCATTCACCATTGATCAAATAATGTTAATTGAATTTAGATTTTATAACCCTGCCAAGAAATAGCTACAGTAATTAAATATCCTTAAAAAGTTTACATCAATTTAAACTAATTTATCAATATATGGTTTCTGATATATGCTCATATATTAATTGTTTGAATTTCGTCTTTTGTTGTAAGGGAAATCGATCCTATGTTAAGAAAGAGGCTTATGTGAAAATTCGGTTAGTAAAAAGGTGACAATATATAACAAATACTTGAGAGGGCGACATACAAATGTTTAATGTACATTGTCACCCGAGGTTAAGCAGAATTTCTTAATGTTTTCAAGGGGCAGTGATCTGCTGTGTCGCTTTCTCATCTACGTGTAATTTATTTTTCCTGCTGAAAAATTGATATTGAAAATCCTTGCCATCTCCGCATGAACAAAGGTAGAATAGTTCATGCATCAGTGAACAAAAAGAAGTATTTTTCGTGTATCAATGTTTTCTATATGTTATAACTAAATTGGTACATACTTCTAAACAAATGAGAGAACAGGACAATTACAAGAAAAGAAATAAATATATTTATATATCATATATACATTGTCAACAATAAGGACAATACAATAGAACATTAAACTCCCTGTAAATATTTGGTAAGGTCCCATAAAGTCAGACTTTAATGCAAACATCCAGACAAGTTAACTCCATAGCTAGTAGTGACATTTCGTCACTCACAAATCGCACAAAACGGTAAAATATAGGTAGGTCGTCATTTTGATATCTTGTCAGGTAAACACAATAACTACTGTATAAGAAGCATGTAGCCACTAAAAAATCTCAGTAAAACTAAAACATCAGGTAATACCACATTGCCCTGGTGGCATGCGTCATGTAAATATCTCTTCGAGTTACATGTAGCACTCAGCGTACGTGGTTTGACAATGCAATAAAGACAACTTGTCATAGAAACGTCAGGTTAATACCAAAACAGGTTGTGAAATTTAGCAGTAACATATAGTTACTCACCAGTCATAATAAGACAGTCCAGTAATTGGGTAGTAACACATTGTCCTGTTGACAGATTTTCAAGTGAAGATCTCGTTCAGTAAACACCAAACTATTTTTCACAGGTAGTCTCTCACCTTATCATCTTTCGATTTATGAATTGTCAAGAATTCTAGAATCTCCCCTTGCTACCTTTTTGCTTTAGTACTCGTTTCCCGATATATTCTATTTAAGTGTTACAATAATCTATGTTAAGGGATTGAAATGCTTAAGTACCGTCAAATCCAAAATCCAAGGACAATAGCAACACCGAAAACAACAAAGAAACAGAGACACAACATGACTACGGCACAGAAAGTAAAATGAAGACACACACACAAAAAAGGAACAACACAACCCCCCCCCCAAAAAAAAAAAAAAAAAAAAAAAAACACTATTGGTGATATCAGGTGCACCGTTAGAGTAAGCATCTCCTACTTCTTATAGAAACCTTCCTTGTTGAACATGTCAAATCCGGTAGTAAGGTCAAATCTGGAAGAGGAAATAACAATTAAGCTTTTAAAGGGAAAGATCTGTTGTCATCTTGGAAACAGATATCCCATAGCGGTCTACTAGATGGCTAAACTCTGTGTGAACAGATAACTAAATACCGAAGTTACTGTGAATTTACTCTCTGCATATGCGCATTTCGACAACTTATGTCTCTTCAGTGACATGAAGAGACATAAGTCTTCAGTGACATGAAGAGACATAATGTCTCTTCAGAATGACAAATTGACTGACTGAATAGATATCAAATTATATGGAATTTTATTCAAGGTTCTATTCTAGCGCAGAAATTATAAATATGAAAAATAAAGGAAATGTCAAGGAGACAACATCCTATATCCAGGTTAAAACGACCAAAAACAAAACATCTAGGGGTCACCATATGGTGTTCAACACAGTGAGGAACCTCACACCATATAGTAAGCCCTAAATGGCCCCGAAAAGGTAAAACAGTGAATAAATCAATGGAAACATACCACATCCAATAACCCAAATATCAAGAATTTTATAAGAAGACAAGGATAAGCCAATGACCAACATATTCCTGACTTGGGACAGGCGCAAAAATTGCGGTGGGGTTAAACCCGTTTTCTTGGATCCAACCCCTCCCCC
>MJUU01061985.1:0-13388 GCA_002080025.1 Modiolus philippinarum | reverse complement strand
ACACTTTGGAAAATGGTTGACAAATATGGATGACCCTTAACAGCACTGTACTTTATATGGAGGTTTCATGTTGTTGGTAAGAGTCTTTTGTAGCCAGTTGTTCATTAAAAAAGACTCCACTGATGCAGATTTGACTATATTGTAGATGCATTTTGGTTTTCAACAAGATATAAACATCATAAGTACAAAGCGCATTAAAGTTTGTCTACAGTATGCCAAGTTCATAATAATGTCAGTTGTTTGAAATATCGTGCCATCAAAAAGATTATGGCCATTGAAATTACAAACACCAGGTATTTTAAGATGTTAATGGCCATTAAACTATTAAACCTGCAATTCAAGTTGTTTATGGCCATTAAATTGTTGTGTGTACCCATTACTTTTTTCATGGTCATCAAACAAAAAATAATTGTTATTTTAATGCCCATTGAAATACACCAGACAAAAAATTAATTGTTAATTTATTGCCCATTAAAATATGGCTTACAAAAATAAATTGATATCTTAATGGCCATTAAAATACAGCAAACAAAAAATTAATGCCCTTTAAAATACAGTAATGGCCATTAAATATCTCGAAAAAGATATTGCTTTTAATTATGGTTACAATTAATGCCCATAAAACTTTTGGTAAAAGAATTCATGCCCATTAACCCATATCTAAGAAAAAAATAATGGCCATTATATCGATTTAATTTAATGGCCATTACCTAATAAGTCATGCCCATTAATGAAAAAAATTAATAGTCACAATTAATGGCCATTATTTCCAGTTCATGCCTTTTTTATGGTTGATATTAAACTTTTTAATCTTAAAGAAAATCATTTTTATGGACGAAGTCATTAAAATTATACCATTAAATGTAACCATAATTAATAGACATAATGTAATGGGTATATTTCATGGTACATTAATGGGTATTCTTACAGTAATGTTTGTATCTTAGCAATTGCAAAGAATACTTTTAAACATTTTAGACTAACTACAGTCTCATAAATTACAAACATATTACCCCTTACCACACATATTCAACACAATTTATTTCATTTTATTCAGCTTGAAAAGCTTAAACATTGTATAAGGTCAAATGACATATCATTTTTAAACGCCAAAATACACAGAGACTGATATATATTACAAATAAGATCATGCGCTTGGTTTATGGGCAGTTATTCAACAATTAAAATTGGAAAAATCGTAAAATTCTGAAATGCTGGAAATTCCCATTTTTCACGAAAATCGCCCAAAATATTCAATTTTATCAATATTTTGGTTTAAAATTACATATTATTATATATCAAATGCATCTTTTGCAAAGAAAGTAAAACATTAGTATGCTATGTTCATATATATGTAAAAACAGACATATTTTAGGAACTTTTAAGTTTAATTTTCTTGGGGTAGGGGTAAGATTTTCGGTATTTAGAGTCAAATTGAACACTCCTTGTTTTTCTAAGGAGTGTTTAAGATAACTTATGTATCGATTAAATAATAAATTGGCATATCTGCAGATAAATCCTCCAGCTTTGCCACATATAACAATTTAAAAGTGAATTTTGGACAAATCTGAAATGCTAAAAAATCCCATTTTTCATCAATATTGGACAAAATATTGCGTTTAAACTGAAAAGTGGGATTTAAAATACCAAACCATGATAGAATTTATGTAACCTTGCTATGTGCAAAGCAGATTTTGCGTGTGGTGTTTTTTTTTTATCTCAACATAGACAAAAAAGCGACAATACTTGGGAAAATTTGTTGGGGTAGGGGTGAGATTTTTGGTATTAAGAGTCACATTAAACACTCCTTGTTTTTCTAAACAATGTTTTAAGACAACTAGTGCATCGCTTAGAACAATTAATTGCCATTCCTGCAGATATATTCTATAGATTTGATATATATTGCGATTTAACAGTGAACTATTGACAAATCTGAAATGTTGAAAATTCCCATTTTTCATCAATTTTTGGAGAAATTATGAGCTTTTGTCGACCAATGTCTGTTAAATTATCAAATCATGATGTTATTCATGCATCATTGTCATATACAACACATATTTTACGTGGTCTGGTTATTTTCATGCGAACATGGACAAAAAATTGACAATTTAAGAGAAATTTGTTGGGGTAAGGGTGATATTTTCGGAAGTCAGAGTCACATTAAACACTCTTTGTTCTTCTAAACAATGTTCTAAAACAATTAATATGTCGCTTGGTACAATTAATTGGTATATCCGCAGGTATATCCGCAGATATATCTTACAGATTTGCAATATATAACGATTTGTCATTGAACTTTGAACAATTCTAAAATGTTAAAAATTCCCATTTTACATCAATTTCCGGCAAAATATCGAGTTTAAGTCAACAAATGGCGGTTAAAATACCAAATCATTACGTTATTCATGAAACATTGTCATATACAATACACGTTTTGAGTATTCTGGTTAAATTTTTGCGAAAATAGACAAAAATTGACAATTTTAGAGAAAATATGTTGAGGTAGGGGTACATGTGTAAGTTTTATTGATGTATGATGTTTATATTACCTGAAAGAACCCATTATTTGTACCGGGTGTGAAGCAAATGCAATAAGCTGTCATTTGATACCTAATTTATTTGATGTTTGTTTACTAAAAAATAATATTAGGCAAAAGAAAGTCAAAACGTATTCAAAAACGAAATTATTCAAAGGTCCATGTATTTGGTCTATTTGAAAATAAAATTTTGGTCATTTAAAATATGTTAACATTGTCTTAAGATGTTTTTGTTGAAGAAAAAAGATTGAAAAGCTAAAAACATTTTTTTAGAATCGGGAACTGAGATGCACTTCGGGTTCTCTAGACCATCAAACTTACGCAATTTCAATGAAAATATCAGTTTTTTCGTTAATTTTTCATTCGGATAGGGGTACGTTTAATTGCGCTTTGGAACGTAGTGGGCATAGAAATTGTAAAAACTAGGATCATTGTAAAGCTTATACAGAAAGCAATCATTTGATACCTCGTTTTAATAACTGGAAAGCGATTGGTCAACATTTTGAAGCAACTGAAAGAAAAACTTAAACGAAAAATGAAATTTTCAAAAATTTCGATAGGTGGGTATAAAAATGGACTGAATTCCACAAGTGCAGGCAGGTTATAGTCGTGTTAACATGTTTTATTTTGAAAAGGGGATGTATGCGGACTTAAAAAAAATGGGTGGGGTTCGGAAGTTTGGTTGCACGGGGGGTTATTCCAGCCCAAGGACTAAAGGTATAGCTAAGAAAATGTGAATCTAGCTGAAAATGTCTACTTTCATGTGGGATTCCCCTCATTCATCTTTCAATGATTTTATGGCGACGGCCATAACATTTCTTGAGGGGTGTAGGAAACAGGCTTAAAAATCTCTTTCTTAGCAACTTTTGAACAATGTTTTTGCTCTATTCAAAATATCTCTGTACAACTACATGCTCGACAGTAACGAATCAACTGTGAAATGTACATTCCAAAGCCTGCAGAGGTAGGTACATTGCTTCTAAGAAAAAAAAGTTCACAATTTGGAAGTTATAATCATCACGTTTGTCACATAGACTAGATTTCAAATCTTCCTTTTATATACAATCAAGATCTAGGTACTAAGATGAAGGATGTGCATCAGAAGTTTCTTTAATTTCAGGCTCATTGGGATACATCAGATGTAAAGAGTCCTTAAATTTGGATTATTAATATATATCGTTTTTGTCGCGGAAGCTGAAATCTGAGAAGAAAATAAAACAGAAATCAATTTTAACCTCACGTCAATAATCAATGAAACAAAATTAAACTACAGTCTATAAAAGTTCATGTTGTTATTTACAATGGTCACTTCTATTGATTGTTATATTAACATTACTGACCCACCATTTCTTTTGAAATGCCTGTATCAAGTCAGCACAGTTTTGCCGATGTTTTCCATCTGATTTGTCTTTTTGTTTCATGGACTTTGGCTCTTAACCACTCTGTTCGGTAATTTTGTTATTACCCCCACTCCCTTTAAGGGAGTATGAACGTAAGATCTCAGAGGCATCCGATATCCTCGGGTTTATCAATTTAAACAGGGTTAATTTTTTTGCACATGTATGAAATTTTCTTGGTCATAGGTCACTTACAAATGCAGAAAATAGACAATTTACAAAATTTATATACTTCCGTTTATATTTTCATATTTTTTAAGACATATAAACAAGTAATAGGAAATTGAAGGAAAACTCCAGAGAGAACTGTTTCCCGCTAAAATTTTCACGTTTTATAACTCAAATATTTTTACATGGATTTTCATAATTTTTTGCTCATGTTGTTCTATAGGCAAAGTTCTTCAAAACAAAAGGTCGTAATTTTTAATTCTAATTACAATAATTCTGACACTCGTACTCCCTTAAGGCAGAACTCGAGATAATAAATAAGTTGAATTAGGAATATCTTCAGCAAAACCAAAATGAAATGCACATATATTTAAGTTGCAAATAAATGCAACAATTACTGTAAAGTGCACATCATTCTATAAATATGATATTTCAATAAGTTTCTACTTACCGTCCACACTGTACGTATGAAATGGCTCACAATCTTTCAGATCAAGAAAGGTTGCTGCAATAGAAAAATAACTATGCTACTGAAAATCCAATATGTCATCTTAAAACAATAATCCAAAAAAGACAACATTGGAAACACAAATTATCAAAGATATCATGAAGCATGCATAGAAAGAAATAACTAAATACCGAAGTTACTGTGAATATATTTTCTGCATATGCGCATTTCGACAACTTATGTCTCTTCAGTGCAGATAAAATCTAAACGTTTGGAAGACCATAAAATCAAATATATTAAAAAACTGATAGAGAACAAATACCAAATATGATCCAAATGTAACGCCAAAATCAGCTAAGGACAGAGCTTTGCGTAAGGGAGATACTCCTTAGTTTTCAATGAAATTTACAAAAATTTAGATATTGCAAGGTTTGAAATAAAATCGGCTTTCGGGTCAGCACCGAAGTATTGACTACTGGGCTGGTGAATACCCTCGGGACTAACAGTCCACCAGCAGAGACATCGACCCAGTGGTAACAAATAACTAAATAACTAAATGAGGACACACATTCAGATGGAAACATTACGAAAAAACAAAGTTACTTTAAATGAATGGTAATTCTCAAGAGCCAAAATCCAAAGGACAAAAAGACAAAGCAGGTTTAAAATGTAGATTCTGTGTCTGTTCGGTTTAGATAAAATTAAGAGCAAAAACAGATTTTAGATTATTATGCAAACATAAATTTGTTTCGAACATAGTACAAAGAAAAAGTGTTCAACTATTCAAAAATATTAATAAGGATATTGATATTATAAAATTGTACATTTTTCACATATACCTCCTACATTCATTAACAACAATGCAATTGTTCTTCCATGGCTTGGTATTACAATGAAATAAAAGGGACAACAGGAAACACCTACAACGGCTAAAAATTATAATTACATGTTACAGTCACCTAGGGAAATACACAGGAAAAACACAAATAAGACAAAAGACAAACGTAAACAACTATAGGAACTCGGGACAAGTGGACTTGGTACCGGCACTAGCATAAGCCAGCGGTAGGGTTAAATGGATTTATGGGTACCCAAACCGCCGCTTTATATGTCCCGTTTCCATAAAGTATAGTAAACATACGAATAAAACCCAATACAGGTAGACTACTAACTCCATGAACACAATCTTGCAAGGAGAGAATATGACAATACGTAATTTTGTCCAAAAGATGGGTATTGTAGAGGTAGAGACTTTTTCGCATTCACAGTAGCTCAATAACTCTTCGTTGTTTCTAAAGGATATTATGTTAACCCATTATGTTGACCCCTAGATGCTTTGTTTTTGGTCGTTTTGACCTGGAGATGGGATGTTGCCTCGTTGACATTTACCCAATTTCACAAGACCATAGGCCATTGGTTGAAATCACTTTTCGTGCCCCCCCCCCCCCCCCCCCCCCCCCCCCGCCACTTTCAAATATAGACCGACTTTTTTCAGTCCTCTTATATCCCCTCTTCAAAATAAAACATGTTAACACGAACATAACCTGCACGCATAAACAGTATAGAGCCACTTTTATAGTTCACCACGAAAAACTCCTGTATTTTTGTTTTAACCTAAGTTTCATCTTTTAAGCTCCATACTTATTAAATGATAAGTAATATGTACTTAAATTTGGTACCAAATTAAAGCTAATTTAATATTCTTTACAATGAACTCGACACTTTACGCTATTTTTATGATCTGGGGATACAAAAAATGTACCCCTCCCTCTGCAAAAAAATAGCGAAATTGACAATTTTAGGCGGTAACTTCCTTTCAGATAAATAACCCTCGTCATTTGATCTAGTTTTTATGCCTAACTTATCAGTTGTGATACAATGTTGGAAAATAAAACCATTAAAGTCCATAAAATTTTTATTTTCGGTAAAAAAAAAATCGAAAAATGGGAATATTCGGAATTTTCAATTTTTTCACAATTTCGACTTTCTGACTTTATATATTTAATAATTGCCGAAATAATAATGCTTTATGATATATTAGCAACAAATCGTGTGCAAATATTTTAGTTTCAGACTGATTGTAGGTTCAAAAATGTCAAAATTAGCACCCCTCCCCCTAAAAATTAAGGGAAAATATGAAATATTTAAGCTCTAAATGATTAAAGAATAATGTTTTATTGGAATTCTAGTGTGTTTTTCACTTAAGCTGACATGCAAAAGATCATTTAAGTATATTTAAACTTTTAAGGGGTCTCTTTTTGACTCTTCTGCTCTAAATTGTATGCAAAATGTGAATTTTCCCTTTTTAGCTCACCTGGCTATGCCAGGGTGAGCTTTTGCCATCACTTGGCGTCCGTCGTCCGTCCGTCCGTCCGTCGTAAACTTTTTTTCAAAATCTTCTCCTCTGAAACCACTGGGCCAATATAATACAAACTTGGCCTGGGTCTTTACCAGGGTATGTAGTTTATAAAATGTGTTCGGTTAGTTCGAGGACCAACCAACATGGCTGCTGTTACTAAAAATAGAACATAGGGGTAAATTGCTGTTTTTGGCAAATAACCCAAAAACCGTTGCAGATATCAAAAATCAGACTGGGTAAAATTGCTCATAATGACGAGATCTATCTGCCCTGCAATTTTGAACAAAATCGGAAAACCCGTCTCAGAGCCCTTTTTCCGTAAAATTTTCAAAATTTATGCATTTTTTATTTTTTATTTCAAAAACTGTAACAGATAGAGGTAAAGTGTAAATAGCAGAAATGTTCAGCATATCAAGGTCTACATACTCTGAAATTTTGAAGAAAATCCAACTGCCTGTGTTGTAGTTATTGACTCTTTTTCATCCATTTTTTTTTCAATTCCATTTTGTTATGAGTTATTTACCTTTAAATTCTGTGTTCAAATCTTCTTTATGTTACTTTTCTCTTTTAAGTTTAAGAGAAATTCCCTGTTATCACTTTATTAAAAATAATTATTTGTTCCATAATCAAGAGCAAAAAAGTGTTTTGATACAAACTTTTACAATTTTTTGCAAAAATACTTTCATAAACTATACTTATTTCACAAATTA
Organism: Modiolus philippinarum; assembly: GCA_002080025.1. Taxonomy (NCBI): domain Eukaryota; kingdom Metazoa; phylum Mollusca; class Bivalvia; order Mytilida; family Modiolidae; genus Modiolus; species Modiolus philippinarum. Next base: position 5,769 of record MJUU01061985.1, on the reverse strand, counting down.
ATAATAATTGTATATAGTAGTATATTGTATCATGATGTAAAGTCTGCTTGCCAACCATGCAAATGTCTCTTCCAGATAAATATTGAAATAGCATCTGAGCTTTTATGCCTGCATAACTCTGTATCTGACCTGCATGGCTATGCCATGGTGAATTTCTTGCCATTACTGTCTCAGTGGTCCATCTGTCGTAAACTTTTCATTCAAACATCTTCTTCTCTTCTCTGAAACAGCTTGGGCCAAATGGAACCAAACTTGGGCACAATGGTCCTTAGGTGGCCCCTTTTAAAAAAAATGTCTGGCAAGTCCGTATCATATCCATGATGGCCGCAAGCAGGGAACGTGGTTTAACATTGGACCCTATGGGAAAGCATTCAAAGATCTTCTCTGAAACCACTGCGTCACTTGGAACCAAACTTGGTCACAATAGTCCTTCGATGGTCCCCTTTAAAAATTTTGTCCAGCAAGTCTGCACGTCATCCAAGATGGCCGCCAGCGGGGAACTTTGTCCAAAATTGGACAATCTTGCAAAAATCTTCTCCTCTGAAAATACTGGGCCAATTGGAACCAAACTTAGTCACAATTGTCCTTGCGTGGCCCCTTTTAAAAAATGTGTTCAGCAAGTCCACATCATATCCTAGATGGCCGCCAGGAAGGAACATGTTTTTAACATTGGACCCCATAGGGAAACATATTCAAAGATCTTCTCCTCTGAAAGTACATGGCCAATTGGAATCATACTTAGTCACAATGGTCCTTACTTGGTCCCCTTCATAAAATGTGTCCGCATAGCATCCAAGATGGCAGTCAGCAGGGAACATTGTTTAACCTTGGACCCCCTGGGAAATCATTTAAAGATCTCTTCTGAAAATACTATGCCAATTGGAACCAAACTGATGCACAATGATCCTAACATGGTCTTCAAGAAAAGTGACAGTTGGTCTACGCCCCATCAAAAATAGCTGCCTGTGGGGATCATAGTTTAATTTGGGATCATATAACATCAGCAAACTTCAAAATGAGATCCTTAAACAGTCAATAAACAGATTTGAAAATGAGAACCTTAAACGTTGTGATAATTTTTACTTATTGTGTCAGCCATGACCCAGGTGAGCGATACAGGCTCTTGAGAGCCTCTTGTTCAGAATTTCTGCTGTTTTGACTTTGAGATGCAAATACTTCATGAAATTGAATAATAACTTGAAAATGTTGATTAGATATCCTTTCATTATATCTAAGCAATAAGAAAATATGTTTTTAAACATTTAAGAATAACTACAGTCTCTTAAATTACAATTATATAACCCCTTTCCACAAATATTCAACACAATTTATTTCATTATATTCAGCTTGAAAAGCTTACACATTGTATAAAGGTCCGATAACATATCATTTCAAACGACAAAATACACAGAGACTCCCATATATAACAAATAAGATCATGCGTTTGGTTTATGGGCAGTTGTACAACAATTCAACTTTGAATTATGTAAAACTCCGAAATGCTAAAAAATCCAATTTTTCACGAAAACCGCCCAAAATATACAATTTTACCCATATTTTGGCGTTAAAATTGTATATTGCGATTAATTAAATGCATTTTTTTAAAGAAAGTATAATATTAGTATTTTTGTTCCTATATATGTACAAACATACATATTCTGAGGATTTTTAAGCAGCATTTTCTTGGGGTAGGGGTAAAATTTTCGCTATTTAGAGTTACATTGAACACTTCTTGTTCTTCTAAACATTGTTTTCAGATAACTTATATATCGGTTGGAACAATGAATTGCCATATCTGCATATAAATCCTCCAGATTTGCAACATATAACTATTTAAAAGTGAATTTTGGACAAATCTGAAATACTAAAAATTCCATTTTTCATCAATTCTGTACAAAATATTGAGTTTAAGCTTACAAGTGGGACTAAAATGACAAATCTTGATAGAAATTATGCAACATTGTTATATGCAATGCAGATTATGTGTGTTTTCGTTATTTTTATGTGAATATAATGAAAAAAATGACTATTATAGGGAAAACTTGTTGGGGTAGGGGTAAGTTTTTCGGTATTTAGAGTCACATTAAACACTCCTTGTTTTTCTAAACAGTATTTTAAGGCAACTTATGTATCGCTTAGAACAATTAAATGGCATATTTGCCGATGAATCCTCCAGCTTTGACATATATTACGATTTAACGATGCACTTTGGAGAAAACTGAAAAGTTGAAAATTCCCATTTTTCATCAGTTTGGGCCAAATATTGAGTTTAAGTCAGCAAATGGCTGTTAAAATATCAAATCATGATGTAATTCTTGCAGCATTGTCATATATAACACACAGTTTGCGTGTTCTGGTTATTTTAATGCGAACATGGACAAATTTGTTTGGGTAGGGGTAAGATTCTCTGTATTCGGGGTCACATTAAACACCCCTTGATATTATAAACACTGTTTTAAGACGACTCATATATTGCTTAGAGCTATCAATGCACATTTTGCGTGTTTGAGTTAATTTGTTGCGAACAAAAAATTGACAGTTTTAGGGAAAATCTGTTGGGGGTAGGGGTAAGATTTTCAGTATTTTGAGTCACATCAAACACTTCTTGTTTTTCTTAACAATGTTTTCAGAAATCTTATGCACCGCTTAGAACAATTAATAGGCATATCTGCAGATATACCCTCCAGATTTGGCATATATAACGATTTAACAGTGAAATTTGGGCAAATCTGAAATGTTGAAAATTCCAATTTTTCATCAATTTCAGGCAAAATATTGAGTTTAAGTCAACAAATGGCTGTTAAAATACGAAATCATGGTATAATTGATGAAACATTGTCATATACAACATACATTTTGAGTATTCTGGTTATTTATCCGAACATAGACAAAAAATTGACAATTTTACAGTAAATTTGTTGGGGTAGGGGTAAGTTTTATTGATGTACGATGTTTATATTACATAAGAATGGCCATTATTTGTAATAGTTGTAAAGCAAATATAATAAGCTTTCATTTTATACCTAAAGATCCATTTATTTGGTCTATTTGAAAATAAAACTTTGGTCATTAAAAATATGTTACCATGTTTTATGTTCAAGAAAAAAGATTGAAAAACTAAAAACAATTTTCAGTATGGGGGATCGAGATGCACTTCGGGTTCTTTAGACCATCAAACTTACGCAATTTCAATGAAAATATTAAGATTTTCGTCAATATTTCATAGGGTAGGGGTACGTTAAATGGCGCTATTGAACGTATTGGGCATAGAAATTGTAAAAATTTGGGTTCTTTGTAAAGCTCATACAATGAGCAATCATTTGATACATCGTTTTTATAACTTGAAAGCATTTGGTCAACATTTTCAAGCAACTGAAAGAAAAACTTGAAAGAAAAACGAAATTTTCCAAAATTTCGGTAGGTGGGTCTAAAAATTGGTCTGTTCCACCAGTGCGTGCAGGTTATGCTCGTGTTAACATGTTTTATTTTGAAAAGGGGATGTATGCAGACTTAAAAAAAATGGGTGGGTTTGGGAAGTTGGGGGACGCACGGGGGGTTATTCCAGCCCTTGGACTACCATAACGTTGACGGATTATGGTAAAGCTATGCTGTTAGGTAAAATTTCTTCCCAAGTAAAAGTAAAACAAGACGGATTCTTTTATTATATTAACGAATTTAAGGTTATACCTGATAAATAACTAAATACCTAAGTTACTGTGAATTTAATTTCTGCATATGCGCATTTCGACAACTTTTGTCTCTTCAGTGCAGATAAAATCTAAACGTTTAGAAGACCATCAACTCAAAGTTATGTAAAAACTTATAGAGAACAAATAACCAATATGATCTATATATAAAGCCAAAATCAGCTAAGGACAGAGCTTTGCATTAGGGAGATACTCCTTAGTTCTCAACAAAATTTACAAAAATTTAGATATTGTAAGGTTCCAAATATAATCGGCTTTCGGGTCAGCACCGAAGTAATGACAACTGGGCGGGTGAATACCCTCGGGGACTAACAGTCAACCAGCAGTGGGATCGATCCAGTGGTAACAAATAACTAAATACCAAAGTTACTGTGAATTTAATTTCTGCATATGCGCATTTCGGTTACTTATGTCTCTTCAGTGCAGATAAAATCTAAACGTTTGGAAGACCATAAACTCAAAGATATGTAAAAACTGATAGAAAAAAAATAACCAATATGATCTATATATAAAGCCAAAATCAGCTAAGGACAGAGCTTTGCATGAGGGAGATACTCCTTAGTTTTCAACAAAATTTACAAAAACTAACTAACTATTAGTCAGTGAAAGAAATGCATCCAGATCGATCAATAAGATCAAACATATCTATTAGAATTAGACACAAGTTATCAAAATCAAACAAAAGTTATTAATTAACCACCCAAACTGTTCTTCAAACCACAAAAGGTAACCTCACTACTACGAATTATTTATAATAGCGACCGTACGATTTTAAACTAAATGGTTCTTAAATTGTACCTGGAAGTTGCATTTTCAACAAAAACATATGAAGTTTCAAACAACAACAAAAATGAACTTCATAATCCTCAGTTTAGGGATGGGGCAAACGTTTTCGAATGAAAACTTTCTCCCCTCGTCGTTGTCACATGACGAGACTTACAGACCCTATGGCCCCACATAGAGGTCAAATCCATTAGAGGAAAAGGTGGCGTATTTAATTTCTTTACATCCCACTACATATTAACTTACAAGTACAGTTGTTCGTCAAAATAATCCATTCATCAATCACGTCATCACTTCTATTAATGGGTATCATTCTTATAGTGAATTTTGCATTCTGAATAAACGGCAGTAAGAATTTTTTGCTGTCTGAACAATTACACAATACTGGCAACACCCTGTAAAACGTCAACAAACGGTATTAAGAACATTTGGTTGTCTGAGCAGTTACACATTACTGGCAACACCCTGTAAAACGTCAATAACCGGCATTATGAATACTGGAAACAACCTGTTAAACGCTAATGAACGGCAGTATGAACATTTGGATGTCTGAGCGGTAACAAATGACTGGTAACAACCTATAAAATGGTAATGAATAGCAGTATGAACAGTTAGTTATCTGAGCAGATACACAATACCGGCAACACCCTATAAAAAAGAAAATAAACGACAGTATGAACATTTGGTTATCTGAGCAGTTACACAATACAGGCAAAAGATTGAAAAATGGCTGGTAATGAATAGCAGAGTAAACATTTGAGTTAATCGAGCAGTTACACAATACCAGTAAAAGTCTGGATAATTACATGTTACGGCAGTGGAACATTTACTTGTCTGAGCAGCTTCGCAATAGCGGCAAAACCCTGAAAAATGGCAGTAAACGGCAATATGAATATTTGGTTTTCTATGCAGTTACACAAAACTGGCAACACAGACTAAAATAGCAATAAATGGCAGTATGAACATTTGTTTATCTGAGCAGTTACACAATACCGACAACACAGACTAAAATGGCAATAAACGGAAGTATGAATACTGTGAAAGTACTATCGTTCGTGGGGTTCAAACTTTCGTTGATTTCGTGGTTCGCTAGAGGCTGCGAATTCAATAAAAGAAGAGGATGTATAGCTACTTCTAAGTTTTCACTAAGCTGTTGTTACTTGTGTCGACCATGTTATAATCCCTTGGTAGTTATATTGTATGGACTTTAAAGCCTATCTGAAGTTTTTCTTTAAGTGCTTATATATTGGGAGTTTGTTTGGTTGGTTGGTTTTTGTCG
>MJUU01061984.1:98017-108062 GCA_002080025.1 Modiolus philippinarum | reverse complement strand
AAAAAAACTGAAATATTTTTCTATACAAAACTTTATCACTTACAAACTATCACATTAATTTCTGGTCTTTTTATACTTCGAGTTAATATAAAAGGCATTTTTTTTAATTTGTAACTACTTTTTTGAAGATTTTATTAATACAATAATTCATATATCACTTGGGTGTCGATGTGTTACTCAAGAATTTCCTTGTTAACGTGAATGACATTTAATTTGTATAAATGCGACTCGATTAATTGGCCTATTTATATTAATGTGCACCTTACTGCAGTTAATTTGTTATTGACTTAAATAAGGCACTTAATCGAGTCGCATCTATAGAAATTAAATAAGGAAATTTTCGCATCGCACTTCGGCCCCAGTATATATCACGAACTTCGAGGAAATACTAAAGAAACGCACAGAAAAAAGATAGAGTTATTGACTGAAAAAAACTTATCTAAGTTTCATTTGATTATTTCGTGATTACATAAAAAAATATGTTCTGTCATAAGCCCGATTTACATGCACAGTTTTATACTATAAATAAAAGTTGCTTTTCGATTGAAACAGCAAAGTCTACTAGGATTCTTAACCTTTTACCTTCAAGTTAGCAATTCATTTCCGTTATTGCAAATAAAATTAGATCAGATTTCTAATCGCTGGTACTTTTTCAGATCTCAGAAATGTTCACACATAATTTTTATACATTAATAACAAATTTGTACAATGTAAGAAATAATGTATGTAAACATGGGATTTTTTTTCCTATTCCAAGGATTCTCTTTTGGTCATGCACGAAAGATTATGTGGGTATAACAAATAACTTACCAGTTATAATTAGTCCAGGTCATGTTTTACGAAGTCATGGCCACGGAATACATGTAGATATTCTACTGCATGAGATCTACCAAGTCATGCCCTTGAGATACTTAGTCGCCGGTAGAGGATCACACATATCTATTCTATGCTTTCATAGAATACCGTATTAGAATAGTGACACACAAGGAAAAATTTAAGAAAAAATATTTTCTTACGTTCCCTCAAAATACAATGTTAGTTCTTTCAAGATACATGTTTCTCCCAAAAGATAGTCATATCGTTCTTCGTTCTGTGTTTCAACACTTCCCTCGCAATAGTGTATTTTTCATTTATAATTAAAATTTGGAAATACTCTAGAATACGGGACTTTTGAGATAGGAACTCTCGTGAAATTGAAGGCGAAAAAAGATCTCCTCGAATACCAGTCAGGATAACCGGAATCCAGAACTATTGAATATAAATATATACCACCTAAAAACAAGCTATTTATGAAATTGAAGTGCACTTACAATTTGTCCTGCATGACAATTATTTAACTAAACTTTAATCGACGAGAAGCAATTAATCTGAAGCGCTACAAATAGATTAAATATAAATCACCCTTAGCTCAACAGTGTTCATTAATTAGTGATTCCATCTCAAGGTATTGATGTATTGATTTTTTTTTTCGTATAATACACAAAAATGTTGTCGGAGTGAACACGACTCAAAATTCCCGTATTAAGTAAGTCGGTAAACAGGAAGTAGATGTCTGGTAAACCTGAATTCACTACTTGCAGTATGCGGCATTGTTTTAAACTTGCATACCAAATTTCACGCCTCATTGATAAGAAATTGCTGAGAAAACTGTAACGAAAACTTTCTACAATTAACGAAAGATGTCGAAAGTTAAGTCTGTAGACAGGATGAAAATGTCCGGCAAACCTGAAATCGCTACTTGCAGTACGGAACATTATTATAAATTTCCATACAAAATTTCAAGTAGTAGTGATTTGTAGTTATTGAGAAAACTGTTACGAAAAATTTCTACAATTGACATAAGATGTCCAGAAACTGATAAGTCGATTAACGGGAGGTAGATGTTCGGCAAACCTGAAATCGCTACTTGCGGTATTGGACATCATTTCAAACTTGCATACAATATTTCAAGTGACCGTGATCAGTAGTTACTGAGAAAACTGTTACGAAAAATTTGTCACAGACAGACAGATAGACGGACAGATGGACAGACGGACAAATTGATTCCTATATACCCCGAACTTCGTTCGTTGGGGTATAAATATCTAAAATACGAAAGATTTCATGAGAGAACCCAAAAATAAATATGATATACATTTTGCAACATTTTTGAACAACTGCAAAAACAAATTGAGGTCGTATTAAAATATGTTGCAGTTGTCGTCTGTAGACAATTTGTCAATAACTTATGTCCCAGTTGACAATTCCTATGATTTTTAACACAATGTTAGCTGACACTACATATAAGGAAGTCTAGATTTCAGTAGTATGCCGTTTTCAAATTGTATTAAATGCCGAAAGGGGAAGAAATTGGAAAAGTACAAAGTGTCTTAAATTTTATTTTCCATCGGGCTTTAGTGGATGTTCTCCTTTGGATTATTTCCAAGATAAGTTCAGAGGTATGCTGACAAGTGCAGCAATATCTCTTAAGGATCAACCATTTTTAAAAAGGGGGGAACGAACATCTGATCCTTGATATTTTTCTTGTTCAATCTTGGCTATTTGTTTTCTCGCAGGAAGCAATCTTCTCTTTTTTGGTCCATGCTAGATATTTTGCTTCATTTATGTTATCCTATTTTTGAAGCCTTCTCGTATCCTGAAAATTTTCTGATCCTCGATTTTTTTTTTCGGAATTTCTTTCAAGCCATCCCGCCCATAAAAATCAAATGAGCGCTCCCTTACTGTAACAAACATCACAAAAAGCAAAACTCAATGTATTTGGACGACAAATATTTTCAGCAATAGAGGGAGGATGATGAACACAAATAACAAGTGATTCAATGCCAATAAATTTGGAGAAATTTGTGATCAAAGACGCGAATAATGGCACATTTCCCGCATCATTACAAATAAACTGACAGGACAATAAATATACATATAACAATGTTCGATAAAATTTATCAGAGACCTATTGATTAACCACTGATGGCTTAAAAATTCTATTTTTTATGAGGTTTTCCGTCGGGAAAACTTCATATAGCTGTGGAAATTGAAATTATCCCGGGCACGAATATGTCTTCACATGATTTTTTGGCGTCAAAATTGTTCATTTACTTGACGATATCTTTCCTCAAGTGACATTATACATGTATTTATGAGGACAATGTATTTATATGAGCATCCTACAAAACGGGAATGAAATGAACACCGGAATATATTTCTGCGGAAGGATAAATAATGTAAACGGGACGTATATAAAACAAAACTTGGTTATGTAACATATCACGACAACATCACCTGTAAAACGTTCGTTTCATAAATCGAAATACGTAACTTATGTAATCCCAAAATGTGTCCTGTGAAACAGTGTCCAGGTGATTAAGGGGACGCCCACTTGAATTTCAAGGAAGGGCTTTAGCATTTTTGTAAATAAATAATTTAACCTTGGCGTCAGTAAAATAAATATTCTAACCCTACTTGTTATGAAACTAATTCCACCAACTCCACTCTATTCAAAGATGGTAGAGTGGAAAGATTTTCACGACATAAAAATTATGTAAAAAAAGTACTTTAGTTTCAAATTGCTTGAAAATCTATGACTACTGACGTTTCTTTTGCATATTTGAAGGGGTATTTGTTTATGTAATAAAAAAACTACTCTTACTTCAAATCTTCCTCGTTATCCGAAAGGATGTATATTTATATGTATATCTAAACATACGTCCTTGTTATCCGTGATACATTCGATATGAAACACATTGAAAATGGTTAAAAATTGTGTTTCACGCGTATGTGTAAGCATAGATGTATTGGCTAATACATCTATGGTGTAAGCCAAAATAGTATCCTGTGAAATATGATCTAAATGGAACAATTGTTATTGATATATCTATGAGATTTATTCCGTCTGGAGCTTATTTCACCAAATGAGCAGTAAATACTTCCCATCTTGAGATTATTTCACGGGGTGAGCTACGAAATTTGTTCCTTTAGAACTTATTTCCTGGCGGATAATATAAACCGTTACATATGAACTGACGTTGTTTCACTTGTCATTTCGTCAGCATAGTTGAGAAATCAACAGTTAACCAGACCAGGCGGTTATCAAGAACGTCATTTGAATATATTGTACGGACTTTGGTGGAAAATTTTTATAGACCCCCAGCTAGGCGTGATGACAAGTCAAAATAATTAAGTTCAAAACGTAATGTATATGAAAATTGTACCCATCTCTCTCTCTGTATTTTCTTTGAGTATTTCTTATTTTCTTTTAGATACCTATCATTTATCTGTCAAAGAGTATACCATTTTTTTTTAACTAAACAGGGAAAACCGAATAACAGTTCTCTGTACTTTGATTGTTCTTTTGAGCCGATTTCATTTTTTTAATTGCTCCGATTTTTTTTTAATCATACATGTACTATGTGCAATGTATTTTGGTAAAATCTGCAAAGATATCGGTGTTAAAATAAAGAAATTTTATTGATGGCAATGTATTTTCGGTATTTTGTTATTTTGTTTACATTTATTTTTGGAATCAAAAAAGTGAAAAAAATCAAGATACTGTACATGTACGTAAATATAGATTACATATTAAAGAATTTTCATTCTATTTTTATCAACCTGTGTATTTTATTTTCAATCATAAAAGAGCTTTTGGCGACAGTTTTTATTTCAATAATGGAGTTTGAACAGATGAAATATTTACATATTATTGATATGAAACTAATAATTAAAGATTAGGCGCAAATAAAATAATCGCTGCAAATGACAGAAAAAATCGGCGAAAATGCAAAACGCCGGCTCTAATATGAACAATGTGCACATGGTAAACTTCTAATTAGCGTGAATCATAGAATGCCCACTTTCCTTAGAAATTTATCGGCATGAAAACTATTTTTATTGGGTCTTCAGTGAAGTGAACTACTTCCAGCAGATTGGTGCAAGACGAAGACTTCATCGAAACTGACTGTCGCATATATCTGACATGGCTCAAATTTTCGTTCAGTAACGACCATGTAGAACAAGCTACATTTAGTAGCTATATTGTATTTTGTTTAAAGATTTATATTATTACAGTCGTTAATCATTAATTTGCAAATACCGGTTAATATTTATGTGCAACTTTGCCTCATGGTGACTTCAAGATGAAGAACAACAACAAAAGCGCTGTTCCATGGCTTGGTTCTGGAGACTTTGTCTCATGTACATTTACTCAGTTTCCTTTCATTGTTGATTTGAAATCAGAACAAATACAAGCAATGAATGAGGAGGCAAAGGGATCAAAATGAAACCGACGAAATTGCGACTTTTAAAGGAATACTTCCGATCTGAATAATTAATCACGTCTTTCAATTACTACCTCAGTTTCATAGTGAACACAAATGACACTTTTGACTTCAACATGACACTTTTCAGTCAAAATGACACTTCTGACTGCAAAATGACACTTTTGACTCAAAATGACACTTTTTTAGTCAAAATGACACCTTTTGACTCAAAATGACACTTCTGACTCAAAATGACTCCAAAATGACACTTTGACTCAAAATGACTCCTTCGACTCAAAATGACATTTTTTTTTTAACTCAAATGACACCTTTTGACTCAAAATGACACTTTTGACTGAAAATTACTCCGATATGACACTTTTGACTCCAAAATGACTCTTTTGACTGAAAAATGACACTTTGACTCAAAATGACCCTTAAAAGCAAATTATTTGAAAAGCGGAAATTGCATTAAACAAATTTATATTTTGTATCTGAATATTGAATTTTGCATGAATATCACCCCGGCATTCATAACTGACAGAGTACAGAAAATGAAAAACATACAAAAACAAACAAAAACAAACAAACAAAAAAAAAATAAAATAAATAAAAAAAACAATGAAAAACAACAAACAAAACAAACAAACGAAACAAAAAATAAATAGAGAAAGAAATAGAGAAAAAATCGAAAATAAAGAGAAAACTGTTTGAATCGATATTTTAGTCGTGTTTTATCACGTTTTAGCTACATAACAATATTTTGCTTATTGATCTACAGAAGGCAGAAAAAGAATATTAGCTAACTATAATTTTTTTTTCTAAAATATATTCTAATTTACTTGATTTACGTGCGGCAACAGAGATCAGTTAACCACTCATGGAACGACGACGTCGCCTATCGGGAAAAGCGGTGAATGATTCCCATTGGAGAGTGTTTTTCCGCAAAAAACGCTTCAGTGCCAAGATTGTTTTTTACAGACGTACACATAAAATCGCGTTAGTGACGTAGACAATCGCTAAAACGTCACGAGTTCTTGCAGGTTCTGTAGATTGAACTACGGTAATTGAAAGAGATAAAAATTCACTAAAACTGGCATTTGTTCGTATTTTTTGTAGTTGGTAAATTGAAATATTTGATAATTTTGTCTGTTTAATGTTTACATTCGATTTCTCCAAATATTCGTAATTTATAGTTCCATACGAGAACACTAATACTTTCTAGTAGTATATAAGTTGCTTTTTAAAAGATGAAGATTTGGTGAATGGTGAGCGCCCTGGGGTCCAAGCCCGAACATTGGACTCCAAGCTCCAACACAAAAGCTCCGTGCTCCAAGACTATGGTTCCGGGCTCTAAGACTGGCGTTCCAGGCTTTCAAGACTAGAGTTCCGGGATACAAGAATATGGCTGTTGGCTCCACTCATTCCGGGCTCTCAGAGAGCTGTGAAGTCCCTGTTATTACCCAAGGAGATAAACGTTGAAAGTAAAAATGCACAATATTAAAAGGATCATGTTAACAGTTGATCCGTTGCTAGTGCAGTTTGAGCCTGATGATAGTACTATACTTTTCAAAAGTTGTATAGTTTCTATGTAATTTATTCCCTCGATATATTGCCACCCTCACTTATCGCCAAAAATGTCTCTGGTCCAAAAGGTGGCGATATAACGAGGGTGCACTGCATTTGCAATAACCCCATACATTTTTAATCGAAAAAATATTTTACGGACCGAAAAAAAAACATTTAGAATATTTTACGGACCGATAGAAAAAAAACAACATTTGGTATAATTTTTTGTATTAAAGTTAAAATGTATACTCAAATGGGTGAGTTTTTATTTACACATGCAAAACAAAAAACAAAAAATTCTCCTGTTTGCGAATATAATCAATCATACTCCCCGAATTCCTCTGAGATGAAATAGAAACCTTAGTGAAATTAGTAAATGTAATAATACATATGGATGAGTGCTAGTATTATCAATAAATATTGTATTATGCTATATCGATACAACGCAAGCATATCATGATACGTGCTGATACATATTCTCTTCTGATTTCTGAATTTGCTTACATTTTACTCTCCCTTTTTTAACTATTTTATGTGATAAAATGATAAAATATTGTTAAAGGGGACAAGAATGTTCATTTCCATTTAGCGAAATACATTTGGTTGTCCTTTATCGGACCTTTCTCTACCAAGATCAGAAAATTTCAATTCTTTATGTGGTACTGATTCTGAAATTTTAGCAGAAGTCATAAAATGATACGTTTCCGTACCAGTGTAACTAGTTTGTTAAAAAATACCACAATTTATCGATATATCGGTTTATTGTATAGCAACATAATATTTCTCTGAGAAAGCAACCAAAAAAGTAAGCGTGCAATAAATTTCCATATTGCACTAGTGCAAATATGACTAAAATCCATTACGTCATCGACAACAAAAATTCCCTTATTTACAGAAATGTTGGCTTGCTATACAATAAAAAGGTTATTGCATGAATATTGGGGAATATTGGGGAATATCATACCTCGTAGAATATACATTGCACTCGCAAGCTCGTGCAACATAAAATTCTACTCTGGACAATATTCCCAAATATTCATGCAGTATCGTTCCACCACTAATAATGATTGCACCCTACGGTTTCATGCAACCGAGAGAAAAGGTCAGTCAATTTACTTGGGTAGCCGCGCAGATAACTCCGAAGAGTTATGGATAATTAGAAAAGTCGTTTATGAGAAAAATGCTAAATTTAGTATCCTTTGATTAAGAATTCTAATATGATGGCTTTAAAAACCAGGGATAAAACTTCCGATTATTTATAGGTAGCGCGCGACAAAGTATCTCACTCTAAATTTTATCGCCTTTTTGTTTTCAAGGGGAACCGGATAATTCAAAATCTTATTTACCAAACATGCATACTATCCTGAAATAATAATAATTTTGTCAGATAGTCTTTGAGTGAACAATATTACCGAAAATATGAAATATATCCTAATATAGTTTGAAAAATGAAGATTTTATTCTTAACCGACTTTTCCAATTATCATATCACTTATGTCGAGATTTCAAGATCACGACGACTAAGTATGTAGAGACCACGATAAAGTAAGCCGAGAGGAAGACTTAGTATGTACGGAAACGTATTTCCGCCTCTACTTGTTGTAATATATCTCAATATCTCGATATCCAAGATGTCGAGTAATTGAGTTCTTTTACAGTTTTTCGATAAAAAAATATCACAATGTTGCGATTTATGGCACAATTGCGATTTCTAGACCTTGTCAAAAACAGTATTTTTGCAATATTTTTATTACGATCTATAGAAAATAAAAATAAAAATATCAATTTAATTTTATCTCGAAAAAATGATCACGACATATTATTTAAATCTAATCTCCTTTACTTAAATGCGAAATTCGGATTACGACATTTTTTTATATCGATATATGGATATCGAAATCCAGAAATGACGCGCTTATATCTTTTTATTCACACATGAACAAGTACATGAAATTCTCACATGAACAAGTACACCATAACTGACGAAATATAGAGAGCATACATCTCAAGCACGGGGAATCTTTTTTTACATTGGACACTTTGGAATAATTTTATCCCCTGATATCTGGACAATTGGAACCAAGCTTTTTACAACGGTCCTTGGATATCCCCTTTGAAAACTGTGTCGCTAAGGTCCACAACTAATCCAAGATGGCCGCCAGCGGAGGGCCATCTGGAATGAAGTGTGGAATTTAGCACGTACAAAATGTTCTTCTCTTGAACTACATGACCAATTACTACCAGAGATCATCCCAGCAAGAGTTCTTTTTTACATTTAATGTTGGTGGGAACAGTTTACACAGAATGAAAAACATATTTAAACAAGTTGTCAGGGGTTCATAAAGGGTATACAATATATAATAATATATAAACAACAAATTTTTACGTTTAATTTCATCAGAATCTTTGAATCAGTTAATAATTTGTAACTATTTAGGATGTAAAATAGTTATCCCTCTCGGACTTGGTGTGTCTGTAATAAGATCACTCTTCGGACCAATGTCCTCGGGATGATCTATTACAGACACACCGCGTCCTCGAGGGATAACTATTACAGAAAAAAGGCTGGGCTTCAATATAGATGAATTTCTTCAATGATTTTAAATGACACTTTCAAACAAAAAAGACGGCAGGAGTGAACTTTAACAATATCGAAAGTACATCTGCTCTAAAATATCTCTCATATTAAAGAGTAATTGCCAAAGGCGAACAGTACAAATTTTGTTGTTGGAAAATTCTCAGTTGGGTGTTATTGGCTGTAAAACTACGTGGACAATTCTTGTAAAAATAGTCCTTAGGTTGCCCTTTTAAAAAGTATGTTACTTGACTCACTACCTGGTTCAAGTTGGCCGCCGGCCACAACCGAATTTTTGCATTGGGCCATATTGGAAAATATTCAAAAATGTTCTCCTCTGATACTACTCAGCCAGTTGGGACCAAATTTGGCTATAATAAAGCTTTAACAATGGTGCAGCTCAGGTTTGTACTATTCAAATAACAGCCAGTAAAGACCATAGTTTTTATTGTGCCCTATGGGAAAAACATGTAAATATTTTTTTCTCTGGAACAACTTGACAACTTGAAACCAAACTTGGTTAAAATGGTAATCAAACTTGGTTAGAATAATCCCTTGATGATCCACTTTAGAAATATGTCGCTTGATCGGCATCAAATCGAAGATGGCTGCCAGCGGGACCAAAGTTTAACATTTACTCATATAGAACAAA
>MJUU01061984.1:82289-97671 GCA_002080025.1 Modiolus philippinarum | reverse complement strand
TAAACGCGATACTTTCGCGAATAAACGAGATAATTTCGCGTTTAAACGAGATACTTACGCGAATAAACGAGATACTTTCGCGAATAAACGCGATACTTTCGCGAATAAACGCGATACTTTCGCGAATAAACTCGAAAAAAAGGAGATAATTTCGCGTTTAAACGCGATACTTTCGTGAATAAACGCGATACTTTCGCGAATAAACGCGATACTTTCGCGAATAAACGCGAAAAAATGTATATTTAAATGGAAAAAGTGATCTTTAATAATATTTTCTATATGGATTTATAATGAAGAATCACGACAATCTCATCAGATTTTACTTTGAACTTGGCCTATCTCAAGCTGAAATATTAAGTTTTTTAGCTGTGATGGATCGAATAATTATAAGCAAATCTACATTAAAAATGACTTTGAAAAGATTGAAGTTGACTAGAAGAAAAAACTACTCGGATATATGTGAAGTAGCGCTTTTCATTCTGAACGAGCTGCAAAACTCTGGACAGTTGCATGGTTATAGATGGATGCATAACAAATGTTTACAGGCTGGTTTTGTAGTATCCCGGGAAACAATTTATCAGATACTGAAAATCCTTGATCCAAATGGTATTTCGGAACGTAAACGGAAAAGATTGCATAGAAGACAATATTTCAGTAATGGACCAGACCATATCTGGCATGTTGACTCTTACGATAAACTTAAACCATACGTTATAGCCATCAATGGCTGTATTGATGGGTATTCAAGGAATATTGTTTGGCTGGAGGCAAATACAACAAACAGTGATCCTGAAGTCATTGCGGATTACTATATTAATGCAGTCCGACGTCGTATGGGTTGCCCTAAGAAGATTAGGGCTGACATGGGAACAGAGAATGCTTACATTGAACAGATGTAAAAATTTCTTAGACGAAACCATAACGACCCTTCAGCTGTTGAAAAAAGTTTCATATATGGAAAAAGCACACACAACCAAAGGATAGAATGGTTTTGGGGTATCTTAAGAAAGGAAGTGGGACAGTTCTGGATTAATTTGTTATCAGACATTGCAAATGGTTTAGGCGAAACAAACTTTTGTGGAAATTTCTTGGACAAGAACTTGGTGCAGTTTTGTTTTTTGAGAATTGTGCAGGTAATGTATCTCTCTCTATATACTCAAACATTTGTATTACATAATGTTTCGATAAAATTAATGAGTGCTTATATTCAAAATCAATGAATTGTCACTTCAAATAGCAGATTTATTGGTGATGAGAATTCTGTCTAAAAGCTGGAGTAATAATCATAAATGTTTGATATACCAAACAGAATCATGGCATTTTTCCATGTTAAAAGTTTTGGATATTGTAAAAATGAACATACATGGGCAGCTGTCCTTTTTAAAGCTAAGTTATGGATTTGCCTCATTTTTTTGTATGTGTCACTGTCCATGTTAACAAACAGGGTTCCAAATTAAATGGTTTTTCTCTAATTCTTGTTCAAAATAAATACTTCCCAAATGATGTTAGATGAACTTAATAATCAACATGTTTAGACATTGATCTCACTTGCTGATTGGTTGTCTCGTGTCAGTTTCTAGAAATAGTGAAACCGGATGTTGATGAAATTAACACCTGCATCATTGTCTAGCGAATTGATTTTTACATTTTTATGACTAAAATAACTAAATTAATTGATAATATGACATTTTTTATCAAAAATATTACATTCAACATCCCTTTCAATGGAAGGCGCAATGATACACATAGCAACGATGATAGCAACAAAATGGCGGCACACTGGCGACTGGAGACTATGGAGATCGCTTTACGTCAAATAATTTGAGTAGGAATTAGAGAAAAAATCTCTAACATTGTTTTCCGGTTTATTACGATAATTTCTCACATCTCGATAGTTAAATTTTCACATTTTAAAGTAATGTGAACATTTAACTATCTCGATGTGAAAAATATACGTAATAAACTGGAAACAATGTTAGAGACTATATATACAAACAAAGTTATCAAAAACTATTTTTTGAAAGCCAAAGAGAGTTTGTCTTGGAATTTAACATTGAAAGGCAGATAACTCTTGGTATTGCATAATATATCATTTTTATTTCCAAAGTCTACACCCACGAAAGGCATAGAAAGATGACTAAACCACAAGAGAAGAAAGACAAAATACCTAAATATAGAATGTCAAATGCACTGTATTTCTTTTCAAATCGTGCTATTATACTACTGACATTATATTTTTGGTGTTGATCATTTATTTTTAAGGGGGTGGAAAAATTATCAAATCCCTTCATCTGTCACTATCAATAATTCATTTCTTGAATTCAAGGTATATTTATCGAAATCAATCAATAGGTATAAAATCTATTATAAATTTTGGTGATGCATATGATATAGCCATTTTGACAACGTTAGACTCATCAGTACAACCCGAGTAATTGTCTTCTGGCAGAGCTTATTCACAACTTCTGCAAAATATTGCTGAATTTTGTAACCGGTTGTGTGGAAACTATTGCTGTTGGGTCAGCCCAGTAGGAAGTCTTGTCAAACATGAATTTTACATTCTTCAACGGGAAAAATTGTCACTGTTTTCCAAAAAAATATTGAGACAAGTAGATGACTTTTCTACTGGACTTGACTTCCTGTTTCAATATGAGCTTCATTTATACTTTTTATGCCCCCGCGACGATAAGTCGAGGGGCATATTGTTTTACCCCTGTCCGTCCGTCCGTCCATTCGTTCGAACGTCCGTTCGTCCGTCCGTCCGCACGACCATATTCTCGTAAGCGCAACTCCTCCTACATCTTTCAGCGCATTTCAGTGAAACTTTGTGGAAAGGAAGTATACCACCTGAAGATGTGCATGAAGGAATATAATTCCGGTTTGAATTATTTAAGGGGAGATAATTCAACTTAAGAGTATTTACAATATGGCTATATAGCGACAACCTCGTAAGCGCAACTCCTCCTACATCTTTCAGCGGTTTGCCATGAAACTTTGTGTAATGGAAGTAAACCACCTGAAAATGTGCATGGAGGAATATAGTTTCGATCTGACTTGTTTAAGGGGAGATAATTCAACTTAGATTATTTACCATATGTCTATATAGTGACAATGTTGTAAACGGGGTACATAAGTGTCTCATAGATACAAACATCATAAGTAAGAAAACAAATTCATATAATTGGTTGCCTCGTTTATTATGGTGTTCCAATCTATTCGATTCTATGTACGCAACATACATTTTGTGGGTATTTTATATTTTTTTCTTATCACTTTCATTTTATACACACACCCAGTTGCATCTCAATAGTCATATAATTATCTACAATAATCCAGAATGAGGATCATTAACCATCATTCTTTCATACAACGTAGATGGTATTGTGTTGATTAAATATTCAGAAATGCAAATTATTCACTGTGTTTTTCCCTTAATTTTTTAGGCGGATTTGGATAATTTAGTGGAAATATGGAATAGGCATACAATTTCTGGTGGACAAGGATTTAGAGGTGGAAATAGACCCATTATGATGTACACTCTACCAGAACTTTACAACAAACAACATTGTCTGTGTAACGTAAATCAAGTAGACTTAGATGCGTGTGCCGAAGAAACAACTCCAAAACCCGACATTCCATGCGACGAAACTGTCAGAGACATTTGTCTTTCACTCATGGAAGAAAATGAATTTGTTATTCCCGGAGACGCGTAAGCTGCTAAACAACTATATTTGAACTTAAGGGAATTAATTTTACGTATTCTCTGATACTCTAAGTAATGAAAATGTATAATACAAATAGTTATCAAGGAAAAACGACTATTTTGTTGATTCTTTCCCCTTTTTAGTGATTTTGATAATCGATTTTTTTAATAATAAGAGCTGAAATGATATACATCGCATTAACTGCTCGTGAAAATTAATCATTTCAAAAGCAATGATTGCCAATATCTACGATATCTTTTTTCCTGATACTCGTGTATGCTGCCTATTTTTATTTGGAATTTTCTTTTTGCAAAACAAGCCTAGTGTAGCTACGAGAAATTATCAAATAAAATATGTTAACACAGTAACTGTCAGTATTTCAGTAATAGTTCCACTAGCATTTACGAATAAACACCATGTTTAATTGTACGGTGGAAATTTACTGTTTTCCATTTGTGGTGCCAGTCGCTGCTAGTCTGACACTCGTCATGTGGCCTTGACCTCAATTCCACGGTTTAGTGAGCTTGTGAATTCTTGGTCATAGTCTTGTCTCGGCTACTGTAATGCCTGGACTCGTCATAGGTATTGTATTACAGGATTTCTATTGGTAAATGACAATTTGACACCTATCATTTGTCCTTGACCTCAATTCTGTTGTTCAGTGACTTTGTCATTTTTTTTACATTTAAGTCTATTACTGAGTAACTGTAATCTTTAGAATCATAATTTTGTCCTATAACATGATTTATTTGCCTGTATGTCTTTCTGACACTTGTCATGTAACCTTGACCTCAATTTCATGTTTCATTGACTTTGTCAAATTGTACATTAAAGTTTTATCAGTAACTGTAATCTCTAGAATCACAATATTAATACTATAGCAATATATATGTGTGCGCATGTCAGCCTTGCATTTGTCATGTAACCTTGACCTCAATTTTATGGTTCATCGACTATGTTATTTTTTTCTATTAAGTAAATTTGAGAGCAACTGATCCACATTGACCCTCCAAATTTAGTCTCAAGCAAATACTATGCTTCGTAAAAACTTGACTTCAAGGTCCAGTTACTTTGTTATATTTTTACATTCAGCACCTGCTACATCTAAACTAACGAAATTTGACATTTAGCAAGATTTACATTGGTACATAACAATCTGGGTTTTTGAAATGTAACAACCTCGGTTTAATAGTTCAGTTGCTAGACTTTCATTATTTGTCCCTTGGTCTTACTCTAAACAGAGATTCCCATTTTGAAAGTCCGACCTGCACCAATATTTGCGTTCATCCCTTAAGTCAATGATTTGTGTCAAGTGTCAATTCATTTTGTCTTGTGGTTTCTGAGAAGGAGACGTGGTTTTCCAAATGCGTCCAGTGTAAAACTAACCAACAGGGTGTATATAAGCAAGGAAAGCAGCCACTGATTGCTAAGCTAACCTCGTTGCATTGGATTGTCTCTATATGTGGCCAAAAATATACACACACTTAGATTAAGATTTGCATCCATTGGAGCATTAGCATACCAATATGGTTGGTGCCATGTCTGTAAGTGGAAAAGTACCTTTAATAATAACCATTCTTTTTCTTACCTAGCCATTCATGTGTAAAACATAGGTCAAACTTAACATATGAAACTTTCATCCAAAATGTTTGATGTCAGTAAGCGGAAATGTCTTAAACCGTTATTTTTAACCAAGTCGTCCATGTATATTAGATATAGGTCAGGGACAGATTTTGAAGCGTCATTTCAAGTTCCATCAAAGCATACCAATTTCATTGATGAATAACATGTCAGTAAGCGGAAATGGACTTAACCATTCTTTTTTTAAAAACAAGTCACTCATGTGTAAAATGTGGGCCAGATGCGGCATCCGAAGCCTGCATTGCATATGTCATTTCTAGGTTCAGCATACATACTAATATACATGTTGCTAATTTGAGGCATGTCTCTCAAGCGGGAATTGACATTAATCATTCTTCCTGACTGGATGCAAACGCCGACGCTGACGCCTAGGGGTAACACAATAGGCCTTACTCACTTTGTGAGGTGAGCTTAAAATCACAAACATTTTTACATGTCGATGAGCATCCCAGTTCAAGTGTCGTACCATTTTGCCCGAGGAGGTAGCGGCCATCTTTGATATCCGATCGGCATTAACAACACAAATATCAACACAGTCATGTCAATAAATTATATTATCATCCTTCCTAATGGCTATGTCAGACAGAAGAACACTTCCATAAGAGCTCTATCTGGTCACCAACGAAGTCACAATGGTTGGCCCGAATATATCAGAAGTTGACCTCGATATTTCAAGCGAAAAGCAATAATATTTTAAATTTGATGAAAATTAACATCTGCTAAAATTTTTCTTTCGGATTGCAAAAACACTCAAAATAATGCTGAAAATATATTTGCGGAACGCCAGAAAAATTACAGAAATTGAGTAGTTTATATATCCTGCAGAGGCTCAATGACCCAGCATTACTAAGTAAGTAAGTAAGTAATCTTTATTTAAAGAGGGTGCTTCGGATAGCAAATACTAATCTTCCCCGAGGCAACCTGTTATATAAATACAACAAATATATACAATAATAAATGTTCAATAAAAGAGGAAAATAGTTTCATTTAAATACAGCATTATGACGTCATAAAGGTTCCTTGGAACCTAAGACGACAAAGTGGCGCTTCAACACAAAACGCTATTTTTTAGTGCCAAACATGGCTAAATAAAGTATTTCTGCAGAAAGAAACGCTTTTCGACGTGCTTTTCCCTTTCTGTTTAATATAAAATGAACTTCAAAGACAGAAAACAAATTCCTTTCATTCATTCACTGTCCTATGCAATGTTGGGAGATTATGAAAATTTCCGGAATTTTAAGACAAAAGTTGATAATAAAGAATGATAAACAAGTTAACGGGACTTTCGACAAGCGAAAGAATTGTTTGTCGAAAGTATTGTAAAACATAATCCTGCTCGCCAGAATATGAAGCTACTGTCTTGTTCGCTACGCTCACTCTAGCAAAGTTTGACTTACAGGCTGATATTTTACGACACATGCCTGTCAAAAGCCCGATTACATATATACATGTCACCTTAGTTCCAATCTGCCCGGTGGTATCAAGATGAAATTAAAATATGAGAAAATTTAACGCTGGACAGATGGACGACGGGTGCACAGCGATTGCAAAAGGTCACTCTTATGAGCTGAAGATTAAGAACAAAGAAAAATTTAGACTTTGAATTGCTATTTTAATTGTGAAAGTAGTTTAACAATTTCGCATCATTATAGATTATTACATTGCATTTTCCATGTCGACCTGTGTATCAACCCGAGACTTCCATATCAAGCCCGATTGCTGATATGGGTCGAGGGTTGATACAAGGGACGTTATGGAACAATGCAATGTTATAATCTTTTTAATCAAATATTTAAATAATTACAAAAATCTCTAAATGACTAGATCTATCTAAAACTTTATTTGAATTTTAATTTCTTAATAACATCGATTCATGATTAGAACGTTACTTTCCTTATTTATGACGTTACCATTGACGACGGGCTGATATAGATGACGTTGCCATTAACGACGGGCCAATAACATCAGCCGGATGTTTCACTTCCCATGATATCAAGCATGCAAAATCCTACGTATCACTACTAAATATGTGATAAAAATCACATATTTAGTAGTACGTAGGATCACATATTTAGTAGTGATACGTAGGATTTTGCATGCTTGATATCACCGAAGTAAAATATACGTTCGATTTTGCATGCTTGATATCACCAGAAATAACATATTTTGTAGTGATACGTAGGATTTTGCATTTTGAGTGGTTGTCTCTGACATATTCCCCACTTCCATTCTTTTTTATATTGATATCACCGGAAGTGATAACTTAATAACATCGATTAATGATTAGAACGTTTCTTTCCTTATAGATGACGTTAC
Source organism: Modiolus philippinarum (assembly GCA_002080025.1). NCBI lineage: Eukaryota > Metazoa > Mollusca > Bivalvia > Mytilida > Modiolidae > Modiolus > Modiolus philippinarum. Next base: position 90,010 of record MJUU01061984.1, on the reverse strand, counting down.
CATTGACGATGGGCTGATATCGATGACGTTGCCATTAACGACGGGCTAGTAACCTAGCTAATAACAGGTTATTAGCCCTTGGGCTGATACGGATGTTTCACTTCCGATGATATCAAGCATGCAAAATCATATGTATCACTACTAAATATGTGATAAATCATACTATTGTACCTAGATATTTAACTGCAAATAGGGACAAATATGTTTCCATACTATTCTATACAATCATGGCACTGACAGAAGTGTTATATGAAGCTTAGAAGAGGAAAAAAAAACAAACGTTGGAGCCTGAATCGCTCACCTGGTTAAAATGCTTTTGAAGCAAACTTGCATGGAAGTGAAACGAATGCAATGCTTACTTCGGACGAAATGTCGATAAAGAAAATTGACCATGAACTATATGCATCATTTACAGTTTGTTTTCGCATTTGAGCAAATGAACTTTGTAATCCTGTGTGCAGCCATGCTTTTAGACAACCTTAGTAAAATACCTTACACACATAATTCCTGTAAATTGGTACAAATCGCTTCAATAGTTTCAAATGTGTTTATCGAAATCCCATATGGTTCGATGTTAAACTATGTTCCGCCTTAGCAGCCATGAACAATTTGGACAATCTTAGTTAAGTGCTTCCATACAATGTAGATCATTCCTCACTCGCTTCAGTAGTGTGGCCTGATGATCCACAAAGAAATACCCCTTTCTGTATGCATTCAGACAAAGTTTTATACAAATCCAACAAACTATAAAGGAGAAGCACTTATACGAGGTTCCCATAATGAAAATATTCGAAGTTCAAATTATCTCCTCTTGCAGATCTTTGACCAAAATTGTTTTCCTTCATGTACATATGGTGTCCTTCCTTTGGATAAAGTTTCATTGAAATCTAACAAAGCGTTTTGAAGGAGAAGCGCTTACGAGGTGGCCATGATTGAAAAAAAAATATCATCATCATCATAGGAGTATTTTACGTCCCTGACTACCAAATTGGGTCTTTCACGGATGATTGATGAAAATATTCTGAGTCAAATTATGCACCCTTGTAATTATTTTTCTTCATGCACATCCTCATATGATGTTCTTCCTTTGGGTAAAGTTTCGTTAAAATCCCAGAAAGCGTTTAAGAGTAGCGCTTACGCGCTGTTCATTATGAATTAAGGTCTCAGAATGCGGTTCCAACGTTCCCATAGACTTTCATGTTAAATAGACCAATTTTAAAGTTTCGCCCTGAACGTATGGGTTTAAAGTTTTTCACATGTTATATACCAAAACGGAGCATTAAGTGTCAAGTTTTTTGAAAATGATGCAAAAAGGGTACGATGCGAGTATATATTTTTCACGATTTATCGTCGGACAGACTTACCAAAAAGCACACGTTTATGTTTTGAAGTTTAGGGGGTTTCCCTAGCCACATTGAGCTATATTTATACTCTTAGCCCAAAAACAGTATACACATACAAATCCGTGATACTCTAGCTTTAATTTAAGCCTATGTTTTTCATTTTCATTCTTAAATTAAATTGTCCACTTCCAAAAACAAACCTTTATTAATTTTTGCACTATTTAGATGCATTGTCCATTTGACCCGGAACTGCATACTGAGACCAATATTCTAAGTCGAATTATCTGCCCTTTCAGATGGTGATTTGACCCGGAACTGCATACTGAGACCAATAATCTAAGTCGAATTATCTACCCTTTCAGATGGTGGACAGTAATTATTTTTCCTCATACACATTTTCATATGGTGTTCTTACTTTGAGTAAAGTATCATTGAAATCAAACAAAGCGTATAGGAGCAGATGCGCTGACTAGAAATCTGGACAGACGGACAGACAGGGCGATTCCTGTATACCACCCTAAGCTTCGTTTCGGGGTATAAAAACGAGTGTTTCCCCTAGATTAGCGTTAAACTATATTCAGCTTTGGTGCTTATCTTGTTTTTATCTTGGCTGATCCGAGAAAAAGAAATGGGCAATTTTGATAAATGTCCTTCCATAAATTTCTAAAAGGTTTGGTTCCATTCGCTCACGTGGTTCCATAGAAGATGGTCAAAATGCGTTTTCATGCATGGGTCCAATGTTATACTATGTTCGGCCTTGGCAGACATGTTTTTTGTGTATCAGACACATTTCGACAATTTTAGGAACGGTCCTCCTATACATCATTTAACTAAAGTTTGAATCAATTCGCTCTAGTAGTCTTAGAGGGGATATTTCAAATTTGCTTTCACATAGGGTTCAATGTTAAACTATATTCGGTCTTGGAGGACGTTTTTTGACGGATTGGACAAAGTTGGGCAATCTTAGTAGAGGTCCTTCAAATACATCATTCATGTAAAGTTTGGTTCCAGTAGTCTTAGAGGAAATGGTCAAAATTTGATTTCCTATAAGGTCCATTGTTGAACGACATGTATTTGACGGATCTGACCAATTTGGGCAATCTTAGTAACGGTCCTACTATTCATCATTCATGTAAAGTTTGGTTTATATAAGTTCTGCTGTTTCAGAGGAGACAGTGTAAAATTTACTGACGGATGTACGACGGACGTAAAGTTATGGAAGACGCTCAGACACTTGACCTTTTAGGCAAGGTGAGCTAACAAAATTAATCAAGGTCGGAGGCAGCTGTCAAATTGTTTTTCTTTGCTCATAAAACATCAAGTTGCTCGATTTTCAGATAAACAGGCAAACCAAAATGCGGAAAAAGATGAAATCTGTTTGGATAATGCTATTAGGCAATACGATGTACTGTACAACCAGCGTGTTATTTGATGAAAAACGGGTTAGCATGTGACTTGGTCTTTCCAAATTGAATTTCACACTTTATGCAATGATAAAATTGTAAAAATATGTAGCTTCACTTATAATTTCTAATCTGTCTTATTGTGTGATATATGATGAAAGATTGAATAAGGGACGGTCAAATAGACTGACTAAAGGAATTATTGAATGATTACAGACGACCAAGGTGCAAATATAGGGTTATTGCAAATTAACATAAAGCCTACATTTGTTATGGCAATAAAATACAAATGATTTTAGAAAATATTTTTTCTTTCTCTATTCTTCATCTAAATAAATGGATAATTCCGTTATACATGAGTAAATAATCACAATAAAGTCCCACCTCAGATAAATTGTTATGGCAGTACAATGTTTTTGTGACACAAATGATTCCAGAAAATATTCTTTGTTTCTCTATTCTTCACCTAAATAAATGTATAATTCTGTTATACATATACGAGTAAATAATCATAATAAAGTCGATCCCACCTCAGATATAAATTGTTCTTTTCTCGGTTAACAATATAAAAGAAATCAAGCATTTCAACTACATGTATATTCTCTGTATACAATGTTATTTGAAAAAAAAGAGTTCCGTGCCAAATAGATATCTCTATAAAACTGCACCATTTTCACAATTCCAGACAGTAAAGCATCTATATAATATCCATCACCCATATGTTAGAATTAAGTAGGTGTGTGAATTCTGTCCTGAATTGAAGGAAGTTTTCATATTGCTTTGGTAGTTCTAGCAAAGGAGAACAAGTGTGAGCTACAGGACGACGGTCAAAGCCTACTAAATTGACGAACGAAATTTTTAAATAGTCCACAGAAAGCAAATCTGTACCTGTGCAGAATCTCATGAATTTTGTCAAAAGATCCTTATCCAACTCTTTGATAAATCGTTTGAGATGATTGGATACAGTGAGAGAGTCCTGACACATTGTCTCGGGAAATTTTAGAATATTCAAAACACGTCTGGGTGTGGGAATCAAGTTATTGTACAAAGACTGCAAATTTGTAAGCGTGATGTTTAACTCCTTTAGAAAGGGACTCCAACAATCAATGACAAACATGACAGCTTGTACTAGTTCTTTGTGTGCCATTTCTCTAATAATTTGCTCCATATTTCCTTGTCTTGGTATCCTTTTGAGCTCGTGTTGGTTGAAAAAGTCATAAAGTTCATCTTGGTCAACTTTGCTTACATCTTCTAGAGCCTCCTTTAGTGTCTCGGCATCACCCTGTGGGATATATTGCATAAAGTCGTCAAGGATATCTCCCTCGAATTTTCCATACATACAGTACTGCAAAAAAACAGGAGATATATGTACCGGAAAATACTTCACAGTTTTCCAGCCAAACACTGCTATTTTCGCTATCGCCTGCCATTCTCGCTCACCGAAATCATGCCTCAAACATGGTACTTTTTGTATGTTTCCAAGGGTACATTCAGTATAAAAGGAACTCCAAAACCAAGTAATAACATCTCGGGTTACGCCCCCGGCGTTCTCTGCAACCTCCATTTCCCCGTTTGGCATTCTTACTTGAAGCTGTATAAGAGCAGCGGGACTATCAAGCATCTTGTTTGTAGCGAACGCTTCTATTAGTTCTTTCAGAAAATGCCCTCTATGTAATATCAACACATGTTCTTGTTCCTCAGTCCCTGATATCCCTGTTCCATTATCGATATTCTCTGTGACTTCAATGCTATAGGTTGTGTCAGCATCGGTTCCTGTTCGTTGTCAGTTATTCCTGCAATATGAATTGCCTCTGATACTATGTCTAACGGGATTCTTTCATGTGATGCAGGAATGTCAGGAAGTGAACATGAACCTCAGAAATAAAAAATATCATGCTGTTGTTCTACGAAACATTGTATAATTGTTATTTTAGGGTCCACAGTGTCAAAACAAGAGCCAAGTCAAAATTTTTCATCTGTTTTCTGGAAAACATTTTTGACTTTGCCACACTTTTCATAAATTTGCATTTGTTTTATGATGTTATTTTCTTTAAATATTATATATTTAATCTCCCTAAGGGAAATAAATACATCCAGGTGGATTTGCAGTAGTTTTAATACTATCAATGTACCTATTCATATCAGGCTTTTCGGCTAACTTGCAAACCTAATATTCTTCAGATGCTCAAAAAATAAACAAAACTGGTTTTTCCCTGTCTTCTTGACCTTTTTGCATCAATTTCTGCATTGAGAATGCTATTTGTATGACCACAACCAAAGCAAAGCCCATTTCAAGTGCAAAAATTTACCTCAAAAGCACCTTCTCAAAGTGGGGGGAGGGTGACATTTTGTAGCATAATTTCATAATTTTAATGGCATCTTTGAATATTTGCAGCTTCATTTTGATAGAAAAATACTCTAAGGGCTTAGTATTAAACACGAGATGAGATTCATTACATAAAAGAAGTAATTTTGGTTTTGTGTCCATGTTTAACATCTATGAGTGATTGTGCTTAATCAAAGCACTGAAAAAATTAAAACTGTGACTTTTTGAATAGTGATGTAAAGTAGGGAAAAATTCAGAAAAGGCCGTTATTTCCTGTATACGATTTGGAAAATAACTAAAGAACATGCTGAAGTGCAGCAATTACACTCGGGGATGTTTTAATATCATGTTAAGGTATCAAACCACCAATTCAACCAATCAGAGTTGGAACAAATGAGAAAATAGACCTTTGGAATCTAAAGATAGACTTTGTATTCTTGCACCTTTAAAACTATTCAAGGGAATTTGATGAATGATGTACCCATTTAAACATTGACATATTAGGTTTAATTCAAGACCAAGGTCAATTGACCAGGTGTAATTTTAGATCACTCAAAAGAGGGGAATTCCCAATGACTGTTTTTGCGCAATGTTGTGATGTCGTGGTGGCTTTCCCCGACACACCGGGAATCTCTTAGAAGGCTTTATGATGAAAATTTGATATAATGTAGAGCAGGTATGTGCTTTTCACGACATGTATGGTCTTGGCAAGGTTAAACTTAAGATAAAATGTCCAGGAAGGTTTGAAAATTCCAAATTTTAGTTGAAAATGTTAAAGAAATGAATTGGTGGTTTCAAACCTTAATGGTCTTCCATATGCTAGTATTATTACGGGCCGCCACGAGGCGGTCCATTATTAGCTAGGCTATGGAGGAATAGCCTAGCTATATAGATAGTTCTTGGGGGAAAGTGAGGAGTACGCTTGCGTAGTGAGGAGAACGCATGCAGAGAAGACTATTGACCAATAGGAATTTCAGATTCTCGAAAATCAAAATGGCGTCCAGTTGCGTCCTGATAAAACGGGACGGGATTTATTTTTTTCTGTTTCCTTGTGGAAGTTGAAAAGTATTATAAACATTTACTATAGGTGGTACAGGGAACATGTTTGCAGAGGATGATGGGATTGGTATTGCAATATCGCTTAGCCAGATTTAAAATATAGATATGATAAAATGTATAAATTTAAAACCAGAAGTTAAAAATAAAGATGAGGTATTGTGCAATAATCAATAATATACAAATACTATAAAAGACTTTTCAATTGTGTTAAACAAAGCGTGATTGTAGTTTGTGGAGACACTTAGGCCCGGGTACTTAGGCAATGGAGAACAAAAGGTGGAAAGAGATAGAATTGCGTTTTTTGCGGAAGAATAAAGAGCTACCCTAGGAGAATGCAAAACAAAAAACAAAACAAAAAAAACCCCAAAAAACAAAAGCACGAAACTACTTTGAGTTGCTGTTGGCAAAAACATTAGAGGTTTGATCGAATCAGTGACTGTTTTATCACATGTGCAGACAAATAGAACAATAAAAGAAATTACAAAAAAGTACCGAGAAAGGTTTACTTCAAGTATTAATACATCATGAACCACCACACCCTTGTCAATCAAACATGCAATTTTTCTATCCAAGGCTATTCCATAGCCTAGCGTATCGTTTTTATTTCATAAAAACCATTATCCGATTTATATCATCCACTTATGTTTATAAAGTCCCCTCGTGTTTTCTAGTTTGATATAGGATTTGTACGAATGACATGATTTACTGCGGAATGAATATAGTTGATGGTACATGTAAAACAATTACAAGTCTCAAAAAATAATAATTTTGATGTTTCAAACTTTCAAAATTTCTTAAAATCAATTTTAATGTCTTTCATCATCATATACCTGAAGTTTTCAGTTAAAGATACATGAATGTTTTGGAGCAAATTTAGAATCGAAAGAGTTGAAATAATGAACTCCTTTAATGTAATCACCATGTTGCAAATTATAATTAAGTTTAATTCCATCTTTATTATCGATTCAAAATATAATTGTGATAATATATACACAGTGTAAACACATGTACAATAAATACACGTAGATGATCAAAACAATTTTTTTATCGCCTAACGGGTCTTTAATTTATAGGCTGAATTCGTTCCACACATTTCCCGCGGATTTATTCATAATCATATAAGCGTTTGAGAGTACGAATTTAAGGTACCCTTATATGCAACAAATGACATTGTAATATGATTCCTTTGATCTTGGCATGGTTTAATACTAATAAAATGGAGGGCAATGCTTAAACAGTGCATTATCTGACGGCCTTTCATGATATTGCACTATATCAAAATCTCGCTCCACAAAACACATTGAACCTTATGGCAGTGGGAGGAGTTACCAACAGTGCATTAATATTATGCAAATTTAGATAATGCACATTTGAAGCTCCGCCCCGCTCCGCCCCTTTTCACGAAATACATTCAACGGGAAGTGATTTTGAAAAAAAAGCAGAAATCACTATTGTAATAAATAATTTTGATAGCAAACGACTGTGCCTTGATACTATTCAAATAATACGACAGATTTACCCCCCCCCCCCACACACACACACTTTCCGATTTAAATCGGCGTCAGTGCCATACAAATCGCAGTATTGTAG
>MJUU01061984.1:59180-79737 GCA_002080025.1 Modiolus philippinarum | reverse complement strand
TTTTTTCTTTGCAAGTATTTATTCAAGAGAACGGAAGATTGATTAGTTAGTTAAGATTAGTTAGTGTTTAACGTCCAGTGAGCAATATTTCAGCTATATTCAGGACGAGAACAAGTTATAATCAAATCAAATTTTAAAAGAAAACTAGAGGAAGGGCATGCCCTCAGCCAATTATATGAGTTTGTTTTCTTATTAATGATGTTTGTGTTTATGAGACACGTATGATGCCCCCGTTTACAACATTGTCACTATATAGCCATATGGTAAATACTATAAATTGAATTATCTCCCTTTAAATAAGTCAGATCGTTACTATATTCCTTCATGCACATCTTCAGGGGTCTACTTCCATTACACACAGTTTCATTGAAATCCGCTGACAGATGTAGGAGGAGTTGCGCTTACGAGGTTGTCACTATATAGCCATATTGTAAATACTCTTAAGTTGAATTATCTCCCCTTAAATAAGTCGAACCGGGATTATATTCCTTCATGCACATCTTCGGGTGGTATTCTTCCTTTCCACAAAGTTTCATTGAAATCCGCTGAAAGATGTAAAAGTTGCGCTTACGAGAATTTGGTCGTACGGACGGACGGACGAACAGACGTACGGACGAACAGACGTACAAACGAACGAACAAACGAACGGACGGACGGACGGACATGGGTAAAACAATATGCCCCCCGACTTATCGTTGCAGGGGCACAAAAAGAAATAAAGCTGGATGACTACCCCACAACGACAAGGTATCCCCCTATCCAACACCGGGGACGCGTTTGGCAGCTCTGTAGGATGAGCCCCTAGAAACCGATCCAGGTACCGACGATTGATCTATTGAAATAAATATATACATCTATATACAGTATTATGTAAATATTCAGTAGATATTAAAAGATCAAACTTGGGAATCCTTTCTTTTGTCCCCCATTATACTAACAATTATAACATGAAAATTACAGAATAAATATGCAGATCGGTGGTACCTTGTGTTCTTTTCAAACTTCGTTTAAATGTTTGCAAATTAAGATTAAATTGAATTAAAGAATATAGCAATTTCCCCCATCCTAAAAATAATTTTGATTGCATATCTCGCTCTTATGTTTGACAATCTTTAGTTTTGTATCTCAGGTTGGAATTTTCTTTACCTACCTTTTCCTTTTAGAATCAAGTGACCATGTGATGAACATGTCCTATTGATTTATAAAGATCAAAGGAAACTTCAAATAATATACTCCTCACTATAAAAACGTCCAATCTAACATGTCTAGTTTTCCTGAACTAACAGCTTCTGATATAATGCGTGTATATCAATTTACATCACACGGTCATGAAAGAGGGTAAAGTGCACGTGCACGGACAAACGTAACATCAAAGAAAAAGCTAAATGAAGTAGGTGCAAAGTGCTAACAGGTCCATACTTGACCATTCTTTTTTATATTGAAAAAAAAAACAACAAATTTTTGTCGATGTGGACATATTGTGGGATAAAAATATTAAGATGATAAAAATGAACATGATTGCCCAGAAAAGGGGGTGTCTTTGGTGTCTTTTTGCAGATTGCGGTAGTATTTGCATTATATTTGTAATCTAAAGCGAAGATAATGATAATTTCTATATGTAACGGTCTTGAAATTTAAAAAAAAACAAAGACAAATAGATTTAGTTATCTATTGATCACAGATACCCCCTCCCCACACTTGGATACTTGAAAGCAAATGTGGGGGGTTGGGGGGTTGGGATGACAAATAACTCTTGAACAACAAAAGAAATTTCCGTCAAAATCGAACTTGACCTTCATTTCATATTATGAAAGAATATATTAAAATTTGAGAAAGCTCTGTCAAAGCGTTTTCTTTTAATCATCTGGAAACGGAATAATCATGCTTTTTCAAACGATCAAGGGTAAATAACACTTGAACGACAAAAGCAATTTTGGTCAAAATCGAACTTGACCTTCACTTTATATTACAAAAGAACATATTAAAATTTGAGAAAGCTCCGTTGAAGCATTTCCTTTTAATCATCTGGAAACAAAATAATCATGCTTTTTCAAACGATTAAGGGCAAATAACTCTTGAACGACAAAAGCAATTTCGGTCAAAATCGAACTTGACCTTGATTTTATATTGTAAAGCAACATATTAAAATTTGAGAAAGCTCTGTTAAAGCATTTCCTTTTAATCATCTGGAAACGAAAAGTGTGATGGACAGACGGACAGACGGGTGGACGTATGGATCACTATATACCACCTCCCATCTGGGGAGGGGGTATTAAAAAGTAGAAAAATGCCAAAACGGTTATGAAGTAAATGAAGGAATTAGTTGCAATACTAATGAAACCACAGTCTGCTAAACAAGCCCTAAAATAACCAAATTGTATATAACACAATGATCCTTTTAATGCTCGCACATGGTCTCCAAATTTGGACACACGACTGAGACTAATAGACGTCCATCTTACCAACAACGGGACGGATTATTATTTGGACACTTGTTTCGAATCCTCTTGTATATTGTGTTGTTTCAACCAATTTGAATTTGAATTTAAAAAAAAATGCGGAATCCTCAAAGCGTAACAGGATACAACCGAAAAAGGTGCATATTTGGAAAAGCGTTGACACAAAGGCAAGTGTGGACTTCATAAGTTGCTAGACCCAAAGTGAGTGTGGACTACGTAAGTTGATGGGCACAGTTATTTGCTGGACTAGATATTCAAATTACACGAAAATCTAATGAGAAATGTTGAGTATATATTTTTATCAAACATAGCGATTTTGGCCCTTTTGACCCGTTATAGGTTGAAAACTGTACAAACTACCCAAAATCTATTGCCATACTACTGAAATTTATGTCAAGAGGAGTCCAAACAAACAAATACCATAAAAATCTGATGAAAAGTAAAAAATAAATAAACAGCAAATTTGAGCCCCTTTTGCCCATTATAATTCCCTTCGGGGGCAAGTGATATAAATAAGACTGTTGTGAGTTATTTTAATTTTCATAAGGAGTCATTTAAAAAACTGCATTGAAATCGGGCAAGCAATAAAGAAAATCGAATTTTTTGAGATTCTCCCTCTATCACCTAAACGGTAAATGTAAGGTCTAATCTGTTGACATATTCCTAGTGGGTAAATCTATAAGCAACAAAATAAATCAAACCACATCAAAATATGATTTAAAAAAAAAGACATTCTACAGCGAAATATACGAAAATACCCAAAATTGCCCCTTTTTCTGAAAAGGGTGGGGCCATCAATTTCATATTTAGTAGACAGCTTTTTATTGTACCAGGAATTTCATAATAAGCCCTCAATTAGAATTTGAGTTATAGGTGTGCATGGACGACGCACCACAATACGACCGAAATTTGTTTTGGTCGTATAATAATATACAAAACAAGCATGGAATGTGTGCTGGTGATTTACTTTTTTTTAATATGGCTTGACAAAAAATGTGAAGCAAATTAAATCTAATATACTAACCTTTTCGTCCATCATTTTGTTTTTGATTTCCTCAGATGATATACTTTCAAGGAAATTCCAGAAATCCTTATCTTCCATGGTGCTGAATGATTTGATAACATTACGCATTGACTTATATATGATACAGTTCGCGTTTAAACGCGAAAGTATCGCGTTTATTCGCGAAAATTTCGCGTTTATTTGCGAAAGTATCGCGTTTATTCGCGAAAGTATCGCGTTTATTTGCGAAAGTATCGCGTTTATTCGCGAAAGTATCGCGTTTATTCACGAAAGTATCGCGTTTATTCGCGAAAGTATCGCGTTTATTCACGAAAGTATCGCGTTTATTCGCGAAAGTATCGCGTTTATTCGCGAAAGTATCGCGTTTATTCGCGAAAGTATCGCGTTTAAACGCGAAAGTATCACGTTTATTCGCGAAAAAAATATTGTTTAATCTACCAAAATGAACTCAATGGGCTTTCGTAGGGCATGGTTTCAATTGATGAAAAATAAAATGTAAATGTTCTTCAATAAAATAAACACAATAGTTACTTATATAGAGAGAATTATCACGAAATAGACTGCCCTTGGGATAGCGATATGGACTGCCACACGGATAATACCATCGCCTACGGCTCGGGCATTATCCAAGTGTCAGTCCATATCGCTATCCCTCGGGCAGTCTATATCTCTTGATAATTCTCCCTATATAAGTAACTATTATATAATTAACACGAATATAACCTGCACGAATAGACAGTATAGGGCCACTTTTATAGTACACCACAAAAAAAATTCTTGTATTATCGTTTTAATCTTAATTTTATCTTTTAAGGTAGTTCGATCCTAATAAAAATTTCAGACAGAATTTTTTTCTTTTAAGATATTTTGTAGGTCTTAACCTATATATTCAAAAAATAAACTAAAAATGATATGTCACCGATCATCTTTTCCTGTTATCTGGCTTTGAAAATAAGGCCAAATTCAGTATTTTTCAGCAATATTTACAAAGAATATATAGGGAACTGTGACAACATGCTTATTGTTTATCTTTCATATAAAATAAATATCAGATAGATTTTTTTATTTTTTGATATTTCAGAGATATACACCTAAGCTATCTGTTACGATGAAAAAATCTCTATGTCACCGTTCGATTAAGAGAGATATTTTATATAGTTTACGAAATAGACAATATTTACGGGAAAAGGGAGCTAATTCGCGGGAAAGTGTATGTCAATCTATTATGACGTCACAGTGAATAGGCCAATACAGGAATATTCCGGTTTGAAAATCAAGTCAATTCCGCATCCGGCTCGTGTTTTGCAAATGCGCCAATCGAATGCGCCGTGTATTAGTGTCGAACTAACTTAAGCTCCATAATTTTTATGTAAATAAGTAAGATGTACTGAAATTTGGTATCAAATTAAAGCTTATTTAGTATACTTTACAATGAACACAAGTTTGGGCACATTACGCCATTTTTATGATCTGGAGATGCAATATATACCCCCCCCCCCCCTGCAAAAAATTGCGAAAATGACGATTTTTAAGCTTTCAATTCCTTTCAGTTAAATAAATCTCATCATTTGATCTAGTTTTTATGCCTAATTGATCAGCTGTGATACAGTATTGAAAATAAAGACCATTAAAGTCCTAAAAATTTTGATTTTCGGTATAAAATTTTTGAAAAATGGAAATTTTCGGAATTTTAAATATTTTCACAATTTCGACTTTCTTACTTCTGGATCGTATAAATTTGAATATATATATAATAATTGACAATGCAATAATGATTTATGGTATGTAAGCAACAAATTACGTGAAAAAATTTTAGAGTCAGACTTATTGTGGGATCAGAAATGCAAAAATTTGCTCCCCTCCCCCTTAAAATTAAGGGAAAGTTTAAAATATTCAGGCTCTAAATGATAAAAAGATAATGTCTAATACAAATTATTGTGTGTATTTCATAAAAGCTGACATGCAGAAGCCCATTTTAGTAGATTCAAACTTTTTAAGGGGTCTTTTTGGCCCTTCTGCTCGAAATTTTATGAAAATGGGAATTTTTCGTTTTTCAGAATTATTGCTAGAGATGTAAAATCTTCACGAATTTGGTATATAACGTAAAAATGTTGATAAAATATCCTTTCACCATATCTAAGCTATTAGAACGTATGCTTTTGAACATTTTAGACTAAACTCTAATAAATTGCAAACATATTACCTCCCCCCCCCAAAAAAAAAAATAAATAAATTAGTTTTCAGCACTGTTTATTTCATTTTATTCAGCTTGAAAATCTTCAACTTTGTATAAAGGTCCAATAAATAACATTTCAAACAAAAAAGTGAATATGCACAGAGACTCCCATATATAACAAATAAGATCATGCGCCTAGTTTATGGGCAGTTATACAATAGTTAAACTTTGAATTTTGTAAAATTTCGAAATGATTAAAACTATAATTTTTCACAAAAATCGCCCAAAATATTTAATTTTACCCATATTTTGCTTAAAAATTGCATATTGCGATATTTCAAATGCATTTTTTTTAAAAGAAAGTAAAAATATTAGTATTTTTTGTGTTTATATATAAAGACAGGCATATTTTTTGGCATTTTTTAGCACCATTTTCTTGGGGTAGGGGAAAAATTTTCGGTATTTAGAGTTACATTGAACACTCCTGGTTTTTCTACACATTGTTTTAAGATAACTTATATATTCTCAAGAACAATGAATTGGCATACCTGCAGATAAATCCTCCAGATTTGCCATATATTTAAAAATATTTTAAAAGTGAATTTTGGACAACCCTGAAATGCTGAAAATTCCGATTTTTCATCAATTTTGTACCAAACATTGAGTTTAATCTGACAAGTGGGACTTAAAATGACAAATCATGATATAATTAATGCAGACTTTGTGTGTTTTGAATACTTTTTATGCGAATATAGACAAAAAATTGACTATTTTTGGGTGAATTTGTTGGGGTAGGGGTAAGATTTTAGGTATTTAGAGTCACATTAAACACTCTTTGTTTTTCTAAACAATGTTTTAAGACAACTAATGTATCAAACAGAACAATTAAATGGCATATCTGCCGACATATTCTCCAGATTTGACATATATTACGACTAAACAGTGAACGTTTTACAATCTGAAATACAGAAAATCCCCATTTTTCATCAATTTGTGGCACAATATTGAGTTTAAGTCAACAAATAGCTGTTAAAATACCAAATCATGATGTTATTCATGCAATACTGTCATATATAACACACATTATCCGTGTTCCGAACAAACACATAAAATTGACAATTATAGGGAAAATTTGTTGGGGTAGGGGTAAGATTTTCGATATTCAGAGTCACATTAAATACTCCTTGATTTCCTAAACACTGTTTCAGACAACTAATGTATACCTTAGAACAATTAAATAGCATATCTGCAGATATATCCTCCAGACTTGCCATATAAAATGGGTTAAAAGTGAACTTTGACCAAATCTGAAATGTTGAAAAAGTTGGAAAAGTTTTGCTCAACTTCGGGCCCAATGTTGAGTTTAAGTCAACAAATTGCTGTTAAAATATCAAATCATGATGCAATTCATGCAATATTGTCAAACTGAACACACATTTTGCGTGTTTGAGTTGATTTTATGCGAACATAGACAAAAAATTTGCAATTTAAGGGAAAATTTGTTGGGGTATGGATAATATTTTTGGTATTCAGAGTCACATTAAACACTCCTTGTTTTTCTAAACAATGTTTCAAGACTTATGTATCGCTTAGATCAAATAGATGGCATAGATGGCAAATCTGCAGATATATCGTCCGGATTAGACATATTTAACGATTTAACAGACTTTGGACAAATCTGAAATGTTGAAAATTCTCATTTTCCATTGATTTGGGGAAAAATATTGAGTTTAAGTCGACAAATGGCTTTTAAGATAGCAAATCATAAAGTAATTCATGCTACTTTGTCATAAATAACACACATACTGGTTATTTTTATGCGAACATAGAGAAAAATTGACAATTTTAGGGAAGATTTGTTGGGGTAGGGGTAAGATTTTTGATATTCAGAGTCACATTAAACACTTCTTCTTTTTTCTAAGCATTTTTTAAAGACAACTTATATATCCCCCCTTGGAACAATTAATTGGCATATCTGCAGATTTGAACGATTTAACAGTGAACTTGAAAGAAAAACTTTGATCAAAAACAAAATTTTCCAAAATTTCCTTTGGTGGGTCTAAAAAAGGGACCTGTTCCAATAATGCGTGCAGGTTATGCTCTGTTAACATGTTTAATTTTGAAGAGGGGATATAGAAGGACTGAAAAATATGGGTAGGGATCATAAGTTTGGGGGTGCACGGGGGGTTATTCCAGCTCATGGACTATAGTGGGATTCGAACCAGAGACGTCTCCTTTACTGGACTTCTGCCTTTACGTGTTAAAAATTCGTATATAAAGAATCGTTGTGGTGCACAATTAGGATATATATTATTATTATAGCATAGAATATTTATTTCATGACATAAGCATGGAAGTAATTTTTATGAATGTATATCGGTTTTCCTTCACTTTATATACTAGCTAGGATGTAAATTAGTTATCACACTCGGACTTGATGTGTCTGCATAAGCTCACTCCGGCCGTCGGTGTGATCTTATACAGACACACCGCGTCCTCGTGTGATAACTATTATCAACCTTGTATTATTTATTTATCTTAAAATAAAGCGAGATTAACAGACGTGCTACAGCAAATTTATTTAACCTTGTTCTCTCAAACTAAGCAAACTTGACTTGCAACTTTGTATAAGCCTCAGGCAAAGACTGACTAAAATCCATCCATAGCCAATCAGTTATCACACTTAAGATACAATGGTCTATTTCAAAATTATATATACATGCAGGCAGATGGAGCTTGAAAAAAGAAAGATTTTCTATTTCAAATTGAGATTTAAAATTGTAAATAGTATGTTATGTTTATATTTTTTAAATTTTAACATAGTTAGAAGTAGATTTGTATATTTGCTAGTAAAGTAGGTTTGAAAAGTGTATTGCATAATTTGGAATAATCTATAATCACATATTCTTCAACATTGCAAAGTTACTTGGTACATGCTTCATTAAATCAGCTGAATTATTTAAAAACAAATGATTATAAAAAGCTAGACTTGCTACAAGTCCCTCTGTAATTATTTATCCCTTGAATTATGTTTTTGCTATAAAAATGCACAGTATACCATCCACACTTGTTTACTATCAAACAGTGTAGCGTGGATTTTTATAGCAAAAAAAAGAAAAAAAAATTTAAGGGACAAATAATTACAGAGGGCCTCGTAGCAAGTCTAGTAAATAGCTCACTCATCTTATACCTTTTTTCGCAAAAAGTCATTTTATTAAGCAATAAATACTGCAGCTACGAATGTCGTATTCAGTAAAGGAATTTTTAAAAGATGTTTTTATGATAAAACAGCTACACAACAGTAGGTTGTTGTTTATAACACAATAAGGAAATATTATGAGGAAAATGTAGTTTTGTAAAAATAAGGGTACAAAAATGAGACAAATCAGTCAAGTTTAAGAAAGATAATAACCAAATTTTTTGTCCTATCTTTTTACCACAAAATTTTGAAGGACAATAGTGAAAAATGGTGGAAATTGTTCTCATTGCTATTTTATCAAGACAAAAGATAGATCAGTTAAACGTAATAATCAGTGAAATAATGTACGATCAGGATATCGCTATTCCCAAGTAACTTATTCATTGTTTTGTTATGTAATAGAGTGCTAAAATCTGTAAAGATTGAAATAGGTAGAACAGTAAAAAAAATTAATACAAGCAAATTCATCACATGAAACACGTAAACCGATTTTATTAAACAACACAACGATATTTTGTCAAGACAAAAATAGTCTTTATGAAAAATTCATGTACAAGAAAGGTAAAGTACATGCGTAAGCTACAGCACTGATCCTGTGTTACATACTGAAACTGCATTTAAATGATTTTCTCGCCCACAAAGTATACTAGGGAAAGTACAACGGATGTCAACAATATACTTATAAAGATATAAATCAAGTTCTACAGGAAAAATAGTTTCCGTGAATATTTAGAATAAAAATTTCTCCGGCGAATCTTTTGACACAAAAAAGGAAAGTGAATTAATAAAATCAATACATAGTAAACATATATAACAATGAAAAAAATCCGGATGAACGGCAAGTTTTAAATGGACAAAGAAAGACGATTTATAACGGAATTTATGACTTATTTTTCATTTCTTGGTAGTAACATCCCTCCTGCTCATACGGCCTATATAAACAATGAAAAGACATACAGTAAACATACATGAGGCAAAGTCATCTACAAATACATGGTAGAACCAAGCAGTGAAACCAAGCTTTTATCGTTGTTTTTTATCTTGAAGTCACCATGAAGCCTTCAACAATAAGCTCATAGTAAGTTCAAGACGATTCCTATTACTGGTTTCAGCAGAATTTACTGCTAGATATCGAACAACGCCACATCCATGTCTTTACTGGTCATGGATGCAGGATGGTCAACAAACATAAATTAAATTGGCAAAGCTAAAGTGTGTTCATAGACACGATCCAACATAAGCCGTTTCGTCTAAACTATCGGACATGACCTCTTCATGGGCACAATTTGACATTGGACACATCACGTGACCGGTGATGCACACCTGGGTCGCGCTCCTTTCGCTGGGCAGTACATGTTCTAGACAGACTGTTCTGGACTGGACAAAAGAACGAAAATGGACAGGAAGTTGCAGCATATTGAAAATATATTCCTCCATTTTCTGGAGAACTACATGTATACACTTCAAATGGATTGTTAAATCTCTGTTGGTTTTAAGATTTCACTCAGATACTTACAGTCTTTTGTGATTGTGATCTATTTTCCAAAGCATAAACAATTTTGTAGAGCTGATTCTTTGCCCGATTTTCACAAAAAAGTACTTTTGAAAAACAAACAAATCCTTTCCTTCAAAATAGCTACAAAGTAAATTTTGACCCTCTTTTTTTATAGTGGGGTAACATACATTTAACAAAAAAAACGTAAGCTCTGGAAGGGCTTTTATACCGGTTTGTCCGCCTCTATTTCTTCTGATTTCATGTTAAGTTCGGTGTGACTTCAAGGATTGATCTGAATTTGTAAGTCGGCTTTGGGGTCATATTTCACCCCTTTGACTTCCGTGATTTATCTTAGTTAATGAACAAGGATGTACTATGAATTACAAGTCCTTGCATTAAAATAATAAAACTTACTGCCTAAANAAAAAAAAAATAAATAAATAAATAAAGACAGGGATCTGCGTCTGATAAAAATTAATAGAAGAAACTGATTGTGGGGAAGCAGTTTTATGACGAAAAATTGCCACAAACTATGATAAGCTCTATATATGTATTAATTGGAAACCACTTTGATATTAATGCCAACAAACACAAACGAGGTCTCAAAATTTAGCTAAGATGTTTTTCTAACTATATAAGGCAAGAAATAGTTGATATAAGGCCGGCAACAGCCGTTAGAGGCATACAACCTGAGGCAGGTACCCTAAATAAGCCCATATCAAACCATAATATTCTCAATTTCCGGTCACGTCCGGGCCCTGGAGACTTCCATTACCCAAACTATAGCTTAAAATGTATAGGTAGGAGACCCTGATATTTGAATACGGCCCGTATTTGGTTCTACAAAGGCCCTGGGTTTCACGGGAAGGAGATTATGGGGGATGGGTAGGGTAATTTTTCCAAGTCCGGCTTCCTTTCCCTACACCCAAGGCCCCAAGCTGCCTGAATTGCCATAAACCTTCCCTACATGTGTAGATCACGGTCTTATCTTTTCAAATATGCCAAAGGGACCTTTCTTCTCGGTCCCTGAAAGGAGGAAACCACAAAAAACCTATGTGCGGTAGGGGGTGTCAATGGCAGGGAGCAGATTAAGGGTCATACCAAGTCCGATTTTCCCCCCGGCAGGCCCTTGGGATGGGTCAATTTCAACAAACGAGGACTCAAAATGTAGCTTAGATGTTTCCCTAACTATATAAGACAAGAACTAGTTGATATAAGGCCGGCAACACACGTTAGTCATAAAACCTAAGACCGGTACCCTAAATCAGCCCATATCATACCATAATATACTCCATTTCCGGTGACTGCCGGGGCCTTTGAGGCTTCCATTATTCTAAACTATAGCTATATATAGCTCAAATTGCAGGTAAATGTCCCTTCCATATGAATAAGACCCGTATTCGGTTCCCCAAAGGCTCTGGATTTCATGGGAAGTGGATTATAGTGGGTGGGTAGGGTAATTTTACCAAGTCCAGCTTCGTTTATCTACACCCAAGGCCCCCAGGCTCTCCGACTTACCCAATACCTTCCCTAGTTGTATAGATTGGGGTCGTAACTTTCTAAATTTGCCAAAGGGACTTTCTTACTAGGTCCCCGTAAGGAAAAAAACGCCAAAAATCAATGTGCCGTAGGAGGTATCCATGGCAGGGTGCAGATCAGGGGTCACAGCAGGTCCGATTTTCTCCTCGGCCCGCTCTCAGAATGGATCAATTTCAACAAACATGGTCTCAAAATTTAGCTAAGATGTTTCCCTAACTATATAAGGCAAGAAATAGTTGATATAAGGCCGGCAACAGCCGTTAGAGGTATAAAACATGAGGCAGGTACCCCAAATAAGCCCATATGAAACCATAATATTCTCCATTTCCGGTCACGTCCGGGCGTTGGAGACTTCCATTACCCAAACTATAGCTAAAAATGTAGGTAGGAGACCCTGCTATCTGAATACGACCCGTATTTGGTTCTACAAAGGCCCTGGGTTTCATGGGAGGCAGATTATGGAGGGTGGGTAGGGTAATTTTTCCAAGTCTGGCTTCCTTTCCCTACACCCAAGGCCCCAAGCTGCTCGAATTACCATAAACCTTCCCTACATGTGTAGATCTCGGTCTAAGCTTTTCAAATATGCCAAAGGGACCTTTCTTCACGGTCCCCGTAAGGAGGAAGCCACCAAAAACCTATGTGCGGTTGGGGGTATCAATGGCAGGGAGCAGATTAAGGGTCATACCAAGTTCGATTTTCCTCTCGGCAGGCCCTTGGAATGGGTCAATTTCAACAAACGAGGACTCAAAATGTAGCTTAGATATTTCCCTAACCATAGAAGACAAGAACTAGTCGATATAAGGCCGGCAACAGCCGTTAGAGGCATAAAACGTAAGACCGGTGCCCTAAATCAGCCCATTTCTACCATAATATTCTCCATTTCTGGTCACTTCCGGGGTCTTGGATGCTTCCATTATCCTAAACTATAGCTCAAAATGCAGGTAGATGTGCCTTCCATCTGAATAAGACCCGTATTTGGTTCTTCAAAGGCCCTGGGTTTTATGAGAAGTGGATAATAGAGGGTGAATAGGGTAATTTTCCCAAGTCAAGCTTCGTTTTCCTACACCAAAGGGCGCCAGGCTCCCCGACTTACCCCATACGTTCCCTCGTTGTGTAGATTGCGGTCTTACTTTTTTAAATATGCCAAGGGAACCTTCTTACTAGGTCCCCGTAAGGAGGAAATCGCCAAAAACTTATGTGCGGTAGGGGGTATCAATGGCAGGTTGCAGATCAGAGGTCATAGCAGGTCCGATTTTCTCCTCGGTATGGGTCAATTTCAACATACGAGGTCTCAGAATTTAGCTATGATGTTTCCCTAACTATATAAGGCAAGAAATAGTTGATATAAGGCCGGCAACAGCCTTTAGAGGCATAAAACCTGAGGAAGGTACCCTAAATTAGCCCATATCAAACCATAATATTCTCCATTTCCGGTCACGTCCGGGCCCTGGAGGCTTTCATTTCCCAAAACTATAGCTCAAAATGTAGGTAGGAGACCCTGCTATCTGAATAAGGCCCGTAGTTGGTTCTACAAACGCCCTGGGTTTCATGGGAAGCAGATTATGGAGGGTCGGCAAGGGTAATTTTCCCAAGTCCGGCTTCCTTTCCCTACACCCAAGGCCCCCAAGCTGCCCGAATTACCCCAATCCTTCCCTACATGTGTAGACATTGGTCTTAGCTATTTAAATATGCCAAGGGGACCTTCTTACAAAGAAGTATGGGTTTACTAGTAACACATGGTGTCTTACATATGAAAGCAATTAAACAGTGACTCTGAGGTCGAAAATAACCCACTCGCGAAATGTTTGTCTAACAAAATCGCAAAAATAACACCCCACGAAAATTTCCTCATTTACAGTATGAAGTAAAATATGATTGTATGATATTACACTAAAAATAGGTTTTATTGTTACATTCTTAGTATGAAAGTCAGAGCAATTATGGCGGATTTCCTGGCTCAATAACGTATTACATTTGCAATTCTTCAATGAACATACCAATATTCCTCAAGTAACACCTATAACAACTCCTTCAAAACTCCTGTCTTTTCTTTGTCAATCAACCAACGTACATGCATTTGTAATGCTCCCTGATAGCTCTGGAACTATAAGAGATACAAATTTGAAACTTGGCACCATACTAGAGTATGATCAGAAATAGCGCACTGTGGATTTGGAATTTAGGTCAAACGCACTAGGGGCAAATTATGGGCGAAAACAAATTTTCGCAATATCCAATAATTGAAGAAATTTCCAAAGCCATTTGGGCTAGAAAGGTGAAACTCGGATATTGACTCGCATATTATTTATAGCAACTTCACAGAGGGTGTCAGAACTTTGGTATGACCCCTCAGGGCATGACCTCTAGGGGGTCCAAAAAACGAAAAAATCGATTCCGCTGGAACTCCTCTTATACCTTAAATCTCAGAAACCTTGTAATAAGGGTATAAGTAACACTATGATAGTTGTCTGTGCTGAAGGTTTCAAAATTTTGAAATTTGCCCTCAGGGTGGAAAAATGAGCGAAAATGTATTTTGAGATATCCAGTAATAAGCGAAATCTTCTGAAGTATTCATGTTTGGAAGATGAAACTTTGTATGCAAGTTCGATTATATGCATCTCATTTACTGATGATACCGGACTTTTGGTATGACCCCTGGGGGCATGCCCTTAAGGGGCCAAAAAATGTTAAACAGTTAGTACTCATCAGAACGACTGGAGCTCTATGTATAATTTCGATTTTGTGGTTTATATTTTCATGAGGAATTATTGGAATTGCTCTTTGAATACGTTCTAAGCTTTTGGAATTTAGACCCCGTTGCCAAATTGGGTAAATTTCCTCAAAATGTCAAAGACTAATAATTTTTGAAATTTCAACATGAAGTTTTATAATTAAGCAATATTTTAATGTCATCAGCTAGTATGAACACAAGGATTCCAAAAATATGATTCTAATTTTGGTAAATTTCCTGAAACTCTCAAAAACCAATTATTTTTTGGAATTTTACCTAGCTCCATATTTTTTTTGATGCCTTATAGTTTTAATTATCATTTTCAATGGTCAGATTGCAAAAAACCTTGATTCTAATAATGGTTAAGTTCCTGAAACTCTTGGAATTCTACCTAGCAACCATATCTTTTTCAATTATTTAGAGTTATAATGATGAATTTCAACCTTCAGGTTGAAAGAATCTTTGATTCTAATTTTGGTAAATTTCCTGAAACTCTCAAAGACCCATTATTTTTGGGAATTTTATCTAGCAACCATATCTTTTTTGATGCCTATTAGATTTAATAATTTTTCAATGGTCGGATTGCAAAAAACTTTTATTCTAGTTTTGGTAAAGTTCCTGAAACTCTCAAAGACCCATTATTTTTTGGAATTCTACCTAGCAACCATATCTTTTTCAATTATTTAGAGTTATAAGGATGAATTTCAACTGTCAGGTTGCAAGAATCAATGACTCTAATTTTGGTAAATTTGCTTAAACTTTCAAAGACCAATTACTATTTGGAATTTTACCTAGCAACCATATCTTTTTTGATGTCTTATAGTATCAGTGATTATTTTCCATTGTCAGATTGCAAAAATTTTTGATTCTAAGTTTGGTAAATTTCCTGAAACTCTCAAAGACTCATTATTTTTGGAATTCTACCTAGCAACCATATCTCTTTCAATTCCTTACAGTAAAAATGATGATTTTCAACAGCCAGGTTGCAAAAATCTTTGATTCTAATTTTGGTAAAGTTCCTGAAACTCTCAAAGACCTACTATTTTTGGAATTCTACCTAGCAACCATATCTTTTTCAATTCCTTACAGTACTGAAGATCATTTTCAATAATCAGAGTGCAAAAGACTGATTCTAATTTTGGTAAAGGAGTAGGGGCGATAAGGGCCATATTTGGCCTGAAAAATAAATTTGGTTGAATTCATAGAATTTTCTCACTGAAATATTCTGTGGGTATGGCTTTTAAGTAAACAGTAACAGTTCTCAAATATTGATGATTGATTACTGAGTTTTTGAGTGTAGATGAAGGGACAAATTGAAGATTTTTTCGAAAAATGACAAATTTGACCAATTTTGACTACTTTTTCTGTATAGGAAATATGGAGCACATGCAAGAACCACAAAAATATTTATATGAGAGGTTAAATTCATTTGTACCAATAAGTTGGTAAAATATCTAATTGGTTCTTGAATGTGCTCGATATTTCCGGTTAGGAAAACTGTAAAAAAAATCTGCCAAATCCGGTACATTTCTATGAAAATTCTCAAAAGTAACCTTTCCATGACGTCAGAACTGTACCTATTGTGACGTCATTGGTCCTAGCTTTGGTATTTTTTCTGAAAATAGGATCTAAACTTTGAAACGAACATGAAATAAAATCTTGAGGTGCAACTTAGAAATTCACTGGAATCTTGGGCCAAGTCAACCCCTTATCGCACCTTGTCCTTTGCTGAAACTCTCAAAGACCAATTTCTTTTTGGAATTTTACCTAGCAACCATATCTTTTTTGATGTCTTATAGTATCAGTGATCATTTTCAATTGTCAGATTGCAAAAATTTTTGATTCTAAGTTTGGTAAATTTCCTGAAACTCTCAAAGACTCATTATTTTTTTTTAATTCTACCTGGCAACCATATCTCTTTCCTTACAGTAAAAATGATGATTTTCAACAGCCAGGTTGCAAAAATCTTAGATTCTAATTTTGCTAAAGTTCCAGAAACTCTCAAAGACCCATTATTTTTTGGAATTCTACCTAGCAACCATATCTTTTTTTGTGTTTTACAGTTAAGATGATTAATTTAGTTTCAAAAACACTTGTCTTTTTTTANTCGCAAACTTTGATTGGCTGTTTTTCATGAAATTTTAACACAGTGTTCCTTGGCACAAAAGGAAGGCTTGGATTGGTTTTGGTCGTATGTAAATCGGATTTCACATTACATGTACCCTTTACGAGATAAATGGGGCCCAAAACGGAGGAATCTCAAAAATTTTATTTTTATACGCCCGTCTTTGACGGGACGTATTATGGTATACCGGTGTCCGTCCGTCCGTCCGTCTGTCCGTCCGTCCACACGTCGCACTCTAACTAGAGAACGCTTTGACCATTTTTCTTGAAACCTTGCAGGATTGCTGGGTATGACGGAAGAAAGCTCCCTATCGTTTTATTTTGTCGTACTCTAACTAGAGAATGTTCTGATGATTTTTCTTGAAACTTTGCAGGATTGTTGGGTATGAAGAGAGGAAGCTCCCTATCATTTTATTTTGTTGATTGATTTTTCATTACAGAGTTATGGGACTTTGATTATTTAAAAAAAAGCATGAAATACCATTTCCGTCCATATGTTGTACTCTAGCTAGAGAACGCTTTTTTCATTTTTCTTGAAACTTTGCAAGATTGTTGGATATGACGGAAGAAAGCTCCCTATCGATTTATTTTGTGGAAGGATTTTTCGTTCCAGAGTTATAGGACTTTGATTATTTCAAAAAAGTATGCAATTGCAATTTCTGTCTACACATTGATTTTAAGAGATCACTACCCCTAAACCAATATTCATTTTTGACTGTTTAACATCAGATGAAATAATTGATACATATCAGAAGTCCCATGTCAGGTTTGTTCATATGGAGTTTTTAATTTCAGGAATCATTTAATCAGTTTGCTTTAAAGTGGGGACGGGCGTATCATGCGCTCTTGGCGCAGCTGTTTATTTTATTTCTTGTCAGATTTTGATGCATTTTTTCAATTGATTCCTTATGAAAAATAAACATGTGTTTATTTATTAGTTTTTTGATAACTTGTTGTGTTTTTTGAGCTATAAGGGGCCAAACGGGGCCAAAATTGTAAATATGCATATTACCTAAAATTTTTATTTTTCATTGAATTTTGATGGGAGTTTTTTCTTTTGATTCCTATTGTTGCAAGCTTTCAATAATATGCCAATTGATTATTCTAGCTTTTATGGTTTCCGAGCTAAAAGGGGTCAAAAGCGCCGAAATTGCAATTTTTCAAAATATGTTAAATCTCTCTTTTTAATTTGATTTCGATGGGCTTTTTTTTCTTTAGATTCCTCTCGTTGTAAGCTTATGGTAGTATATCAACAGATATGGCATATTTGTTGTGGTTTCCAAACTATAATTGGTCAAATAGGCCGAAATTGCAATCTTTGAAAATATGTAAAATCATTATTTTTAATCGGATTTCCATTTGATTTTTTCTATGGATTGATCTTGATGTAAGCTGTCAGTACTGTGTCAACAGATTTAGCGTAACTCACACAGTTTCATAACTTTCAGGCATCAAAAGGGCTAATTTTTATGTTCTCTAGTTTGTGTCCAGCTAATTACTACGTCAAGCTCCTTATTGTGTCCATCTAGTTACTGTGTCAAGCTCTTTACTGTGTCCACATTCACTTTTAAATTACACCTGTTCAAATTTCAGTGGTTGACATGCTGCAGTCGTATCATGCTGCACTCGCCATAGCCCTTTATTAAAGCTGGATATGAGGAAAGTTAAAATTTTATCAAGGTAACAACCATATGAATACATGTCACCAGATCAATGAGTTATAGGCAAACAAGTAAATTGTAGGTACACTAGAAATAAGCTACATATGTTTAAGATTAAGGATAATTAATTCACCGTATATTTAGGTTGTCACTAACTTATTTTGTTTAATATAGAAATTGTATTCTTTATTTTTACTTCTACATTATTATTTATATTTTTACCTCACTGTATTTTCAGATGAAACATTGAATTGTGATTATGCTCTACAACAGTGTATTAAAAGTTCTGACCTGGTAACCCCAGACTGTAAACTATTGTCAGCCAATACCTGAACAAGTAGTATGTGTGTCCTAGAAACCCCTAATGATAGAAATCACATGGTCAACTACTGCCAACCAATCAATGAACTTGAATACAAATTAGTTTCAGACTGTTTTATATATCAAAGTTAACTGCCAGATTGTTTATAATTATGCAAAGAGAATCCTTTGCAGAGTTCACTGCAGTTTAGTTATCTGAAATTGTTTTGTTAAAGTTTCAAGTCATTTTCATTATCATATCAAACAATAAATATCATCAATAACTATGATTTATTTTCATACATGGTTGGAGTTCATTATAAAAGTATTCGAACTTAAAAGTCATGTTATTTTCTCCCAGTTCTTTATTTTCTGAAGTCTTTAGGCTATCTTAAATGTTTTGACTCAAGAACAATGGATTTTTGAAAAATAACAAGGTATGTATACTTTGTTTTAATTTTCAATCCAGTATATGGCAGGTTTTATATTTATACCCCCGCTCCGGAGGAGAGGGGGGGTATACTGTTTTACCCTTGTCCGTCTGTCTGTCCGTCCGTCTGTCCGTCCGTCCGGAACATCTTTCGTCAAGGATGTCTCAGCTTGTGTATGCAGTAATGATTTGATATTTGGTCTGAAGCTTAAGTATGATGAGTTGTACCGTGTCTCCCCTTTTCAAGTCTGTCACTCAACTACTTCCTGTTAGACGAAAACTTTGATTTTTCCCATTATAGCCATTTATTGAAAATTTTCGTCAAGGATTTCTCAGCTTGTGTATGTAGTAATGATTTGATATTTGGTCTGAAGCTTAAGTATGATGAGTTGTACCGTGTCTCCCCTTTTCAAGTCTGTCACTCATCTACTTCCTGTTTGACTTCATCAATTTTTCCCATTATACCAATATATTGAAAATTTTTGGTCCATACTTGTTTGTGTCCACACTTGAACTGTGTCCACACCTGTATTGTATCCGCACACACTTAAATTTGCACTTTCCATATTGATTCAGTGTTAAATGAGCGGGGGTATAACTGGCTGCCATTCGGCGACAGCTCTTGTTTGTTTTTGTTTTCATTGATATAAAAAAAAATAAAAAGAATAAATATCTACTTATTTGGAAACAAACATCTTTGTTGCTTTACTTCTGACATTATTTTTAATTATTTTATCAATTATTCAATTTTCAAACACTTTATCTTGTTAAAAGTGAAATCTGTCTCGTCCACTGAAATGATCATCTACTGTATTCAAAAAGTTCTATATGTTTTTTTCTAGTCATAGATCTGTATTTAATTTTACTGAAAGTGGTTTTTGCTAAGATCATAATAGGTCAAAGCTTCCAAGTCAGTTTGAAAAGAATTATGTGAATTAAATTTTTTTGAGTGAATGCACTTCATTCAATGGAAAATTGTATTGTATTTCTCATATCTGTGGATTCATGTATGATCATTAATTTGATGAATTTGTGTCCAGTAGTCAAAATAAATTAGTTGTGCAGTTTAAGTTCAAAAATACAAATTTAGCTGAATTCAACATTCTGAAGTTCTGAAAGATCTGCACATCCAATCTACAGCTCACAGAAAGTACCTAGGCTGTTTACAAAAGAGGTCATAGCATGAGCTAACCTTTTTCTTTTTTATTGGACAGATAGTATTTGATTGATTAATTGATATATGTCACACATTTTGTACAATTTTGAACATTGTTTATAACCAAGAAAGAGATAATGGTCAAAGCATACCATATAAGTGATTATTTTCACGAGGACTTTATTTTCGCTTTATTGGCAACCATTTGGAAGTCGCAAAAATTTCATAACGCGAAATATAATTTATATGAGACTTTATACTGT
>MJUU01061984.1:12999-58822 GCA_002080025.1 Modiolus philippinarum | reverse complement strand
TTATACGACCGCAAAAATTTTTGCGGTCGTATAATGGTATGGTGCTGTCGTCGTCGTCGTCGTTGTCGTCGTCGTTGTCGTCGTCGTCTGTAGACACTTTTGTTTTTGGTCAATAACTTAAGTTTCAGTTGACCAATCCTTATGAAATTTTAACACAATGGTCCTTGGCACAAAAGGAAGGCTTGGCTAAGTTTTGGTTGTTGTGGCCCCACCCGTTTTTAAAAAAGGGGCCAAAAAGGGTTAAATTTGATGTTTTTACATATTTGACTGTAGAATCTTTATTATTTATTGGATTTTGATGGGGTTTGTTTCAGTGTGCTCCTGAGAAAATTTCCAATCTGGAGTATGCCAACGGATTTCACGTAGCATGTACCGCTTACGAGATAAATGGGGCCCAACAGGGGCAAATCTCAAAAAAAATAAATTTTTTATTTTTAGTCCGATTTTGATGCAGTTTTTTTCAATGGATTCCTTGTCAAAAATTAATCTGGTGCTGAGTTATTAGATTTTTGATAACTTGTTTCGTTTCCCAGCTATGAGGGGCCGAACGGGGCCAAAATTGCGAATTTGCAGTTTATGTAGAATTTTTATTTTTCATCGGATTTCGTTGGGATTTTTTTCTTTGGATTCCTCTTGATCTAAGCTTTCAGTAGTATGTCAACAGATTTGACGTAGCTCTTACCGTTTCCGAGCTACAAGGGGTCAAAGGGGTCAAAATTGCAATTTTTCTAAATATGTCAAATCTTTATTTTTCATCGGATTTCGATGGGATTTTTTTCTTTGGATTCCTCGTGATCTAAGCTTTCAGCAGTATGCAACGGATTTTGTGTAGGTCTTACCGTTTCCGAGCTACAAGGGGTAAAAGGGGCAAAAATGCAATTTTTCTAAGTATGTAAAATCTTTATTTTTCATCGGATTTCGATGGGATTTTTTTCTTTGGATTCCTCTTGATCTTAGCTTTCAGTAGTATGTCAACGGATTTTTCGTAGGTCTTACTGTTTCCGAGCTACAAGGGGTCAAAGGGGCCAAAAATTCAATTTTTCTAAATATGTCAAATCTTTATTTTTCATCGGATTTCGATGGGATTTTTTTCTTTGGATTCCTCTTGATATAAGCTTTCAGTTTTATGTCAACGGATTTTGTGTAGGTCTTCCCGTTTCCGAGCGACAAGGGGTCAAAGGGGCCAAAAATGCAATTTTTCTAAATATGTCAAATCTTTATTTTTCATTGGATTTCGATGGGATTTTTTTCTTTGGATGCCTTTTGATCAAAGCTTTCAGAAGTATGCAACGGATTTGGCGTAGCTCTTACCGTTTCTGAGCTACAAGGGGGTCAAAGGTGCCAAAATTGCAATTTGTCTAAATATGCCAAATCTTTATTTTTCATGGGATTTCGATGGGATTTTTTTCTTTGGATTCCTCTTGATCTAAGCTTTCAGTAGTATGTCAACGGATTTTGTGTAGGTTTTACCGTTTCCAAGCTACAAGGGGTCAAAGGGGCAAAAATTGCAATTTTTCTAAATATGTCATATCTTTATTTTTCATGAGATTTCGATGGTTTTTTTTTCTTTGAATTTCTATGGATGTTAAGTTTTAGTTGATAGTACATATTTTGCATAGCTCTTACGGTTTTTTATCAGTAAGTAATCAAAAGGGTTTATTTATTCCCTATTTTGTTTCTAGCTAATAACTGTGTCTAGCTTCTATTTGTGTCCATCTAATTAT
Organism: Modiolus philippinarum; assembly: GCA_002080025.1. Taxonomy (NCBI): domain Eukaryota; kingdom Metazoa; phylum Mollusca; class Bivalvia; order Mytilida; family Modiolidae; genus Modiolus; species Modiolus philippinarum. The sequence goes on along the minus strand of MJUU01061984.1, from coordinate 57,098 downwards.
TGTGTCAAGCTCTTTACTGTGTCCACATTCACTTTAAACTACTTTTGTTGAAATTTCAGTGGTCGATATGCTGCGGTCGTATCATACTGCGCTCGGCGTAGCCCTTTATTTTGAGTTAAGGTTGATGGACCTATTTTTGTTTTGATGCATTGCATCATACTTGAAGTTGGTCTAAAGACTAGAGGAATGTTACTAACATTTCATGGATGAGTGACTGAACAGTCCTGTTAGTCCTGATACAATTTGTAGCAGAAATTTGAACAAAAAAAAGGAAAAATAACAAATGGGTGAGCGGGTCTTTTATATTTCCAACTTCTTTCTACTCCTTTGTCTTAAGGCCATGAAAAAAAAAATATTGGTTCTCAAGCCCTCCCTCATCTAGTTGGAGGCTTGAAAAAATCCCCTCATTGACCCTATTTTTGCCATTTCAATAAAATAAAAATAAAAATTCCCCTCCCTCACTACATTTTTGGTGGTTTTTACAATGTAAAAAGCTGCCTCATCTATTTTTTGGCAAATAAAAAGATAAAAAAAATCACCTCCCTCCCTCATCAGTTTCAATGAAAAATGGCCTGAGAACCATTAAATTAATTTTGTATGGCCTAATTACTCTTGTTTTGGCCTTTAAGTGGAATATGATTTGAATCCCTTTAATTGGTATGTTACAATTATAATTATTATTATTTAGAAGATTTTTCTGTAACAAAAAATAATAAGATAATTCAATCTGTCATATGTGAAATATTTATAAAAGCTGCAATGTAATAATCCCAAAAATTGTCATATGGCTGAGAGGGTAACAATTTTTACACTGTTACCCTCTGTTCACAGTCCAGTGATTTTCAGTAATGATTGGATTTAAAGAAAACAATCATACTAATAAAACAAATAACAATATAGCTAGGAGGGTGACAGAGCAGATTGTTACCCTCTCAGCTATATGTTATTTATATAATTAAGCAATAAAAGTACATTATTTGAATACCTGAGAGCGTAAATCGTAGATTTGACGGTCAAAATGCAGTTTATAGGCGATGCGTAGCGGAGCCTGTAAACGGATATTTTGACCATCAAATCAAGATTGACGTCTCGGGTATTCAAATAATGTACTGTTATTGAGGTTCTAATACAACAAATCAATTTAATGTTCTATTTTTATCTCATGAATTTGTAACAATATAAGGAACCAGACTTAACAGGGAACCTACTTTGTCCCAGGTGTGTAGTTTTGGCCAATCAAAACCTCTGTTATATAAATGTTGCATTAGAATGTTCATTTGAATGCTTATTGATAAAAATACAAATATCATGTAAAAATGTTACTCGTCCATTTGTTTCATATGATTATGGAAGTGTTCATTCATTGTGGTCATACAAGTTTTCTTTCCCTGATGTTGAAGAAACATATATTTCAGACATTGTATTATAAATGTAGTTTACACAGTCTTTAGTTATATTATTAATCAGTATTTGCATAGCAAATGGTATATACTTATAATATTATACAATTATTGACTTTGCTGTAAGTTGCTACTGGGATTTATCAACCTGAAAAAAGTAATATTCACCGAGCTGAAAGCGAGGTGAATATTGCTTTTTGAGGGTTGATAAATCCATGTAGCAACCTATTCAAAGGCTATAATTGTTTTATTATATGATTATACATACAGACAGTATTACCGTCAATCCATGAGAAATTGAAATTATGTTTTGTTTCCCTTTCTGTTTTGTAAATTCATTCTTTTGAGGACACTGACGACGATTTACATTGTATAAATAAAATTAATTTGCGTCTTAAATTAAGAAAAAGAGAAAAATAACAATAAATTTAAGAAATTTATTTAAAAATAATGTTTTATCCTAAATAACGTTGACTATGGAAATCTGGAATTTTTATACCCCCCCCCACAGCGAAGTTCAGGGGGTATATAGGAATCACTCTGTCCGTCTGTCTGTCTGTCTGTCCATCTGTCTGTTTGTGTGTGATAGCAAACAATTTTTCGTAACAGTTTTCTCAGTAACTACTCATTCCTGCAGCTTGAAATTTTGTATGCAAGTTTGACATGATGTCCCATACCGCAAGTAGCGATTTCAGGATTGTCGGACATCTACTCCCTGTTTACCGACTTAGTTAATTTTCGAAATCTTTTGTCAATCTTAAGAACTTTTTGTAACAGTTTTTTCAGTAACTACTCATCACTGCAACTTAAAATTTTGTATGCAAGTTTGACATGATGTCCCATACTGCAAGTAGCGATTTCAGGATTGCCTGACATCAACTTCCTGTTTACCGACTTAGTTAATTTTCGAGATCTTTTGTCAATCTTAAGAACTTTTCGTAACAGTCTCATCGCTGCAACTTGAAATTTTGCATGCAAGTTTAACATGATGTCCCATACCGCAAGTAGCGATTTCAGGATTGCCGGACATCTACTTCATGTTTACCGACTTAGTTAATTTTTTAAATCTTTTGTCAATCGTAAGAACTTTTCGTAACAGTTTTCTCAGTAACTACTCATCACTGTAACTTGAAATTTTGTATGCAAGTTGAGAATGATGTCCCATACCACAAGTAGCGATTTCTGGATTGCCCAATATATACTTCCTGTTTACTGATTTAGTTAATTGTCGAGATCTTTGTCCATCGTAGATACTTTTTGTAACTTTTATCTCAGTAACTACTCATCACTGCAACTTGAAATTTTGTATTCAAGTGACCTATACTTCCTGTTTACCGACTTAGTTAATTTTCGAGATCTTTTTATGCAAATCTTTCAAAATTTTTAGTACACAATGGAATTGTTCAATTATAACTATTTTTGTGACAAATTATATTTGGATCTTCTAGTCCAATGGGGAGTGGGGGNAGAAATTTATTTAATAATGATGTTTTATCCTAAATTACGTTGACTATGGAAATCTGGAATTTTTATTTCTATTTTTAGCCCATTGTAGGTTGACATGACGTTCCAGACAACCTGTGTGCTATTTATAGCCCGTTTCAGGTTGACATAACATTCCATACAACCAATGAGCTATTTATAGCCCATTTTAGGTTGACATGATACATACTCTGTTTTCAGCCAATCAGAAAACAGATAACATACAATAATGTAATAAATAACATTTATCAAAAGTACAGTAAACTGACCAAAAATGTATTTCCAGTTTTAAAACTATTTCCAAAGTACTGATAACATGTAATGATGTCCGATGAGCCTGTATGTTATAATAAACAAAATAAAACACTTATCATATATTTAGTAGTAAATACAGACGTTTTGAATATGTGATACAGTGCATGACGTTAATTCCGTATTAACACTATGCCCTTTATCGCATACCCTTTATGGCATGGATTACCCTTTATCACACGCCCTTTATTACATGGCTAGCCCGGTATCATACCCTTTTTCCCAACTTTTTCTTCAATTTGACTTTAAATATTAAAAAAAATTGGGAGGGTAAAAAAATTGGGGGTGTAAAAAAAAATGTTTTGGGGTGAAATTTTTTTGTGAGCATCAGTTAAAAAAAATCTAGCAAACCTTTTTCCTTTACATGTTAGATTTTATTCCAACCATCTCCAGTCTTGAAATTTTCTTCCTCACAAAATATATGCATTTTCTCTTACCGATGTATATTTTTGACAGTATTTTTGGGATTGATTAGTCTCTATTAATAAACTGTATAATACATTGCAAAATCTATATCACATGCCGTATCATCGCGAGTTAGGGCTATTCTATTTAAAAGGATGTACCCTGCAGGGTCAGAAGGCAGAAATGAAAATTCTTGTTGGTTCTTGTGGATTTTGTATCTCATTGCTATACTTATATTTGTCCATTACCCTTGGTTCTGGGGGTAATAGAAAAGTGCCTTCCGACCCTGGTACATGCATTTTAATGGAAAAGCCCTTACCAATATCAGCCCGAGGGCCTCTGGTATAGATTTTGCCATGTATTATTCTCTATGTATGAAATGTATAGTTTCAGCACAATATTAGGTTTTTTAAAGATGCAGTACCTGTTACCTGTATTGATTTATGAAAGCTGTGATAATTTATTTTTCATTTTATTTTATGTATTATTTTTTGAATTATTTACATTGTACAAATTTTTTATGTATTTTAAGAGTCTTTATTTTATATAATTATATAATATGTTTTCAATATTTTCATATTTATAGATAATAATCTATGTTTACTTTAGTTTCTAGATTTTAAATCTTGTTATACATGTATATTGTGATTCTTTTAAAATTGTTACACATGTATATTGTGGTATGCAAAAAAAAAAAATCAAGTGATATCAAAAATGCACCCGGTATTAAAATTATAAAATATACTGAAACCTGTCAGATACCAGATGATCCTGAAAAGTAAAATAATACATTGGGAACCAACTGATAATGACAGGGCCTGATGTATCATTGTCTTAAGATATTTAAATCATGTTTAAATGATATCAGATGGGTTTGATTTAAAGGGAGGTTTGGGTACCCATAAACCTGTTTATCTCTACCGCTGGCTTTTGCTATTGCCGGAACCAAGTACGGCTGTCCCATGTTCCTATAGTTGTTTACGTTTGTCTTTTGTCTTATTTGTGTTTTTCCTGTGTAGTTCCCTGTGTAGCACATGATTATAATTTTCAGCCATTGTAGGTGTTTTACTGTTGTCCCTTTTATTTCAGTGATGTATATGGCAAAGCATTATGTAATAGGGATTAATCAGATAAACATGAAAGAGTATTACTTCTATCTTCAATATCTTCTTATTTCCATAATGAATGCATTATTAATTGTAAAAGAAAAATTGTTGAACAATATCTCTGTTACTGATTTTTGTCTGTTAGGACAGGGTTATTTCACAATTGAACAATATATATATTTTATGATAAGATATGAATCCATGACTTTCACTGTTTATAAATCTTCTCATCTTACACAGTAGTGATCATGACATAGTAGTTAGTGTCCATGAAATTTGCTGTTGGACATTATGTTTTTCACATAAATGCTGAATAAAGGAGGCAAAATTTAACATGTCAAAGCAACTGGTCTTAGATCTATTAAGTTTTATGTAATCGTGGCAAATTGTTTTCTTCAAAATTCATGACATTGAAAAAGTTCCCTTGTGGAAATATATGAAGTTTCGGTCCGAACTCTGATTCAAGATTCATTGCTTCAAAATTTCCTATGAAATGCCTGTACCAAACCAGGACCATTGCTGTGGATTTCCCTCTGCTTTGTCTTTTTGCCCTTTGGACTTTAGCTCTTGACAATTCTGTGCTGTTATTTTGTTAGTACTCCTATCTAAAAAGGCTTTATTGATCTGGAATATTCATTTCCTGGTGGCTTGTAATGGTGACAAGTAGTTTGTTCATTTATTTGTAAGTACAGATATATATTCTGAAGTCAGCAGTGATTGAATGTTCTCATTATTCTCCGTCAAATGATTTTAAGGTTACTTAAGGAAATGTGATTGTTAGCATTTTTAAGTGTAAGTTAATCCTCTCAGAATTCCAAATTATTATGTATTGTCATTTGCTGTGTTAAAATAGTATAAAATGAACATTTTTCAGTCAGTTGATGAAATGTTAGTAATTCCTGTTGAAATATGACAATGTTAGTAATTCTTGTTGACGTATTAATTATATTGTGGTGTCAGTATTTCATTTAAAATTGAAACATGATACAAGTATTATTATTATGCCTTTAACTAAATCAATAAAACATGATCTTACAATTAGTTTTGTCTTGTGTATTTACAATACAAGCTAAACATTATTTAATACAACAACACAAAAGTCATATTGACCTTAGACTGATTTATATATATGTTAGTGGCAATAGGTTAAATCCTAGGCATTAAGTTAATGCCTAGTCATTAGAACTAAAACCTAAAACAAAATTGGCATTAGGCTTAATGCCTAGGATTTAGGTCTAATGCCTGCTTTTTGTTCAAGAAAATTATTCCTATTGCCTGACCAAATGATTTACAATGTTATCAAGAATTGTTGTTGAAGTGAAAGCAAAATGATATACACTATTCACTAGGTTGATGTAAATATAATGATGGCTGTTTTATTTTTTAATTTTTTATTGAGATTTGTTTCTTACAACTGTCATCTTTTCTGTGGAAGATTTGATATTTTGAAATTGGATTGGATTGAATGGTTGATTAAAAACTCAAATGAAAATTATAAGGTTTGTGTGTAAATGGAACAGTTATGTGATGTTCCATCCAACAACTGAGAATTCAAGAATTCGATTTTTTTGGACTCTGCAAAGATAAGATTGTGCAAAAATTTTCCAGTTTACAGTAGTACATGTACAATTTTGACTGCAAATTTGTATGATAAACTGTAGAAATGTTTTAAGATACCTGCTGAGTAAATGCATGCTATGATATCACCTTGGGCTACAGATTGCAGCTTAGGTAAGTTAGTTGGACATTTCAATAACTATCACCAAGTATGGGAAATCGCAAGACACTTACAATTTTAACCAAATTAGCATTTATAAGTTTACCCTGTAATTGTCTCGCCCGTGACGAAAAGTCGCGGAGGCGAGACTTAGGGATAGCATTTCCGGTGGCCGCGGCAGTGTCAACAATTACAAACTATTGTGAATTAACATGCTTATGTTAGTTGTAGGTCCATAGTATTTGATGTGCAGTGGCATCCTTATGGGTACAACTCAAATTCCTACTTAGTTCATGGCCCTGACCCCTTAGTCATGCATGAACGATATCTAAGTTTTTAGCAAGCAGTTTGTACAGCCTGTACTAGTAGTCCTAGCCACTTGATATTGGACATGCATTTGCGTCTTGAGGAGTACATACCGATTTCACGCCTAAATTATGGCCCTGGCCCCTTAGTCACGCATGAACAATTACTAAGTTTTTAGCAAGCAGTTTGTACAGCCTGTACCAGTAGTCCTAGCCACTTGATATTCAAGATGCAGTTGGTCTTGAGGAGTACATACCGATTTCATGCCCAAATGGTGGCCCTGGCCCCTTAGTCACGCATGAACGATCACTTTAAGTTTTTAGCAAGCAGTTTGTTCAGCCTGTACCACTAGTCCTAGCCACTTGATATTGGACAAGCAGTTGCGTCTTGAGGAGTACATACCGATGCAACGCCCAGATGGTGGCCCTGGCCCCTTGGTCACGCATCAACGATCACTAAGTTTTTAGCAAGCAGTTTGTACAGCCTATTACAGTAGTCCTAACCACTTGATGTTGGACATGCAGTTGTGTCTTGAGGAATACATTTTGATTCCATGCCAAGAGTGTGGCCATGTCTCCTTAGTCAGGCATGGACGATCACTTTAAGTTTTTAGCAAGCAGTTTGTACAGCCTGTACCCGGGGGGGGGGGGGTCCATTCCAATTAGCTACTTCCGAGGATAGGATAGAAGGAGAGCGTCTTCAAAAATAAGGAAACAAATACACTATCTTTCATAACATTACTCAAAGAATTGTTAAGCATGTCAGATGTAGTTATTTTATTAAATATTAAAAAGATGCAGTATTTCTCCTTAGATGTCATTTGAATACACGATAAAAAGTTTATCCATTTTTCGATTAATTATAATATAGGAAAAGGTTATCTTTTTCAATTCAAAATATATGAAAGGGTCTGGATTTAAAATATTTTTATTATATGATAAGGTAGGGGTACCTTAACCCCAGCGGCACCCCTATCAAAGCTGTATATAAATGGTCCCCCCGAGCCTGTAACAGTAGTCCTAGCCACTTGATATTGGACATGCACTTGCGGCTTGAGGAGTACATACTGATTTCACACTCAAATGGTGGCCCTGGCCCCTTAGTCATGCATGAACAATCACTAAGTTTTTAGCAAGCAGTTTGTACAGCCTGTATTAGTAGTCCTAGCCTTTTAATATTTGACATGCAGTTGTGTCTTGAGGAGTACATACAAATTCCATGCTCAGATGGTTGCCCTGGCCCCGTAGTCATGCATAAGTGATCACAAAATTTTTTTCAAGGAAATTGAAAACAATTGTATTTTTATGGCTGCTACAGTAGATCAATATGCAAATTTAGTGAGCGGCAAGGGGCGGGCAAGACATATCCTGTGTCCACAGTTTATTTTCTATCTATGGACTACATTGACTTTAATATTCCCATTAGGGTAACAAAGGCTTCTACCAAAAAATCCTTTACTCATGGTTGAGTTATCCTTTTCAATTGATCAATAAAGGCTTCAGTGACTTCCTTAAGAACTCTGTTGCTTACCAGTAGGCTCTTGAATAAGGGTATATAACTCTTTACCTTAATTCAACTTTAAAGAAGATTTACCGTTGCCATCATGATCTTATAAACAGTTATAGGATACCTGTTTCCCTGTTCACAGCAAATCTTTCTCTTTAACAACACAAGTTTGTTCTTGAACTCCACTGGATTTGGTTTGGATTTGACTTCATTAACCGAACTTACATATTTGAAATCGCGGGCATCTTATAGGTGATACAAAAGTACTTATGACTACATGTGTACCTGTTTTTATTTTCTGTGTGGTACTTTTGTTAAGTCTTCTTTTTTTCTATGTGTTTCCATTCCATCTTCGTCTTTAGACTATTTTTTCACCAACAGTTGGGGTATCGATTTCTTCAGAAAGAAAATCTACACCTGACAATAAGTGAAAATGATCTCCATTGTAATCTTACTTCCAAATTATTTTTAAAATGTACATTGTATTTCACCAATCAATTATTCCTTAAATGTTGTATCTGCACTTATTTTTCCGAAGGACTTTATGTGAACTTTGTGAGTGAAAGGCCACGTTTACACATCCATAAACTCCTCCAAAATTACTTTTATTTCTTATAATTCCAATCTTTTGAACTTAAAACAATGATGTCGCTGAATTTGACGTCACTATATACTGCACTATTTTCCTCTGAGTGTATTAATGGGCAAGAAATGTTTATCGAGAAAATAATTTCTTTGTTGTTCATGACGTTGACCAATGAAATTGGACGTTGCAACAGCAATTGAAATTATTTTATTATATATAGAACCCATATTAATACTAGTATTTGATCCATAGGTAGCTTACAGTGAACCCTATCTAGATTACACAAACTCATGTGACCTTGACCTTTATTGCGCACTCCAGTGCGCAGGTTAAGATTTTTTGCTTAAGTCTTTCTCAATAACTACAAGCTATATGGTGTATAGCGTGGTCTTGGTCTTGGGCAGAACATGTCAGTCTGTCATTTGGCTTTTGACCTCAACCAAAACTTCATTGTCCAATTCCCAAATTAAGTTTCTTTTGCTCAAGACTATTTCTTAATAACTACAAGTGATATGTCAATGATATTTGGTATATAGGTTAATCTTGATTAGTACATGTCAGTCTGCCATTTGACTTTGACCTTGACCTCAATTTCACTGCCCAGTGCCCAGGTTCAGTTTTTTGTTTTGTTTTTTTTTTTAGCTTAAGTCTGTTTCTCAATAACTACAAGTGATAAGTCAATGGTATTTGGTATACAGCTTGGTCTTGGTTAGTACATGTAAGTCTGCTATATGGCTTTTGGCCTTAACCTCAATTTCACGGTCCAGTGCCCAGGTTAAGTCTTTTTGCTTAAGTCTATTTCTCAATAACTACAAGTAATATGTCAATGATATTTTGTATATATCTTGTTCTTAGTACATATCAGTTTGCCATATTGCTTTTGACTTTGACCTCAATTTCACAATACAGTGCCCAGGTTATTTTTTTGTGTTGCTTTATTCTGTTTCTTATGAACTACAACACATGTCAATGATATTTGATATATAGCTTGGTTTGGTAAGAACATGTCAGTCTACCATGGCTTTTGACTTTGGCCTCATGTTCATGGTCTAGTGAACATACAAGCCGTCAAAAATCAGTATGGACAAAGATCATTCGGCAGATACATAAACATTGTACGTCACAATTTTAATAACCCAATCACAATAAACTGACCTGAAGGTGAATCTAAAGAACAACGTCAAATACGATGAACCAATCACTAAAGAGAATCAATACGCTATGTCCCAACTGATGCACGTGCACAAAAGGGGGAAATTCCAATTCAAAGTACATGAATCTATAAATAAATTAAATTAAATTTTACTATTTCTTTTAATCAAGTACGTAAGTAGCATACCAAATCATTCATTGATCAATACTTACAAATTGCTATATTTACGTATCAAAATGGAATAATTTATAGGCTTCTTACAATTTTTTCAAACGTCTCAACAGATCTAAACAGACGCAAAAAGCATCCTTAATTCGTGTCTTCAAATGTACGTGAACGCAAAATGAACGCAATATTATTTATAGTAGTTATATCAACGTGAATTATATCCAGTCTACAAGTTTAAGGGATGACCATTTGATTTTCGGGGGGGGGGGGGGGNGCGATTTTGTAAATAGATAATTTAATCTTGGAGTCAATTAAAATAAATATTCTTATCCTAATTTTCATGAAAATAAATAATTTAATTTTAATTTGAAGAATATTTTTTTAATTGCAAATGCAAATACATATTTTAATGTGACATTTGGTGAAAATAAATAATTTGTTCGAGATTTTCATGAAAATAAATAATTTGTTCGAGATTTTCATGAAAATAAATGATTTGTTCGAGATTTTCATGAAAATAAATAATTTGTTCGAGATTTTCATGAAAATAAATAAATCTTCTGGGCAAAATCGCCGTAGCATCCCCATGAAAATTAAAGGGTCGTCCCTAAATTATATGCCCCAACAGGGATATAATACAATGCATAGTCCCTGTCCTAGGCCAAATTCTCCTGCCTCTATGGTAAAATTATTACCTATTCATCGTATATCTTTTCTATTTTAACTTTTTTTCTGTTGCCCTAACAGCAAAAATTGAAAAATAAAAGTCCAAATAGAAAAGATAAACGATAAATAGATAGAGGCAGAATTCGGCCTAGTCCTTCACGTCTTCTCAGATATATGCAAAATTAAAAAAATGTCCTTCGCCCAGGACGTATACGTCCTTGCCTTCGCCAAATACAAATTTAACAAAATAAATTACACTGAAATCACACAAGAATTTGAAAACAAAATTAGTAACCCCAAAACAAAATTATTAATATGACGTTGGGATATCCGTTTCCTAATTACAAGTAAAGGTCATGCATGTATACTAATGCCATCAACTCCTCATAAGGGAGTACTGTACTTTATTATTAAATAAATTATAGATTTATATATTTTCCCTGCTATTAACTACATCCGACAAAGCAAATGCATTTTTATCGATCATTTGTTTGTTTACTTTAGTACACGTTTCATTGTTTTCTATTTCTAAACCGGGAGATGTGCGTGTTTAACATGATTTGATTGGATCGTGCAGCGTCTCTGAGTAGTTATTTAAATCGTGACGTACATGTACGATGTTTGCTTGAAGTGGGAATTTCCAAGGTCATGTTTGCGCAGGTCAGTTAACTCGTCCATGTATTGTCCATACTAAATTTTGACGGCTTTTAGGTAAGTTTTTCTGAGTAGACAAGTTCCTCAATAGCTGCAGGTGGTAGGGCAATGGTATTTGGCATTTAGGTTGCTCCTGAGGAGAAAATGACTGTCTGGCATATGGCTTTTGATCTTGTCCTCAATTTCATGGTCTAGTAGAGATGGTATAAAGTTTTCTGAATAACTGTATGTGGCAGGGCAATAATATGTGTCATGTTGCTCTTAAGTAGTACCTCATGTTTTTTGCTGTGACATAAATTTTACGGTCTATTAAACTTTAAGATTCTGATTATTTGTTAGTTGTAGGTTAACGATATTTTGGTAACTGGGTTGGTCTTTGGAAGTACATGACAATTGACCACATAACTTATGTCTGTGACCTCAATTTTATGGTCTTTAGTGAGCATGTTTTGTTTTTCTTGTTTGGGCAGTTTGATTTTTCTCATCAGTTTTAGCGACTAAGCAGGGACGGGTAAGACATCTATTAGGGTCCACACTTGTTCAGTATTTTCGTTAGCCTGAACCATACACTAATTTGGCTATTTTTGTAGCAGTTACCTTCTCTGACAGTGTCACAACAAAGGCAAAACAGAGGAAAATCAACATTTTCAATATTTTTTTTATCATATACAGAATACCTCACCAAAAAGAGACAACTAAATTTTGATGGCTTAAAAAGTATTCAAAAATATAACACAGTTTTGAACCTTGGTGATTTTTTTAGAATATATCTTTTATATGAAAAGTTATTCAGATGTATTCCATGGTTGTTATGCTGTAAGAAGCAAAGAGGAAACTTCAAAAACATCAAAATCAACGATACCGTCCTACAAAAAATCTGACTCTGAGTTGATCCTGGCTTATGAAAAGGCAGAATATCTATCAGAAACAAGAACAATTAAATAAAACTATGCAGTCTAAGACCAAGTTTCTTTTCTGCAAAAAAAAAAAAAATGAAACATAATTGTAAATGTTGGTTGATGAAACAAAGTTAAAAGGGATCTGTGTGGACCAGAAAAGAAAAGAAATAAAGCTTGCAACGATTCATATTGAAGGTACTCTTAATAAACTGAATGGAAAATTGTAGACTGTTTTCTGCAATCTTTTTGTAATTTTTTGTGTGTGGTCAATCCTATTCCTATCCATTGCCATAAAATTGCTTTTATTGAAAAAAGATAAAACATGAATGCTGCCAGAATAAATCATTAGAGAATTCTCACAAAAAACAGTGGTGTCATTTGGCATCAAAGAAGGATGAGGTCTTTGTACCTATATAATATGGCGCAGAATTAGCGTCAAAAATAAAAAAAGTTCTGGTTAGCCTTAAATATTTATGCCTAGTCTAACATAAAGTTTTGCCTAGCCTAAAGTATTTATGCTTAGGCAAAAGTATTTATGCCTAGCCTAAAGTATTTATGTCTAGCCTAAAGTATAGTTATGTGTGGTGCGGTATCAGCGTCAAAAATAAAAATGTTTTGCCTAGCCTAAAATATTTATGCCTAGCCTGAAATAAAGTTATGTCTAGCCTATAATAAAGTTATGCCTAGCCAAAAGTATTTATGCCTAGCCTAAAGTATTTAAGCCTAGCCAAAAGTATTTATGCCTAGCCTTAAGTATACTTATTTCTAGCCTAAAATAATTACCATGTATTTGTAGAGACTTTGTCTTATGTGCATTTATTCCATATACTTTCATTCACCATTTATTTAATTAATTTGGGGCTTGAATTATCTGTTATGGCACTTTCCATAGAGTCTAAAGATTTTTCACTTCGATCCCTGAGCCCATCCCTCAGTTTTCTGATGATCTTTTGTTTGCATATTTCGGCACTAAAACTTTGTATTAGGTGGAACAAATAAGTTAACAAATACCCCAATGTACTTAAAGCTCCACTGCATTGTACGATTTTCCGTATATTTTTTTTTAAAGAAAAACACTTCCTATAAAATAATTTGTTATGTGATGAAATGGACAATATTGGCAGTGGTCGATTGTGGACCATTTTTAGTAAGTGCTGTATAATAGATACATGTCTTGAGTTTAGATGGTTACTTTGAATTCAAGTTATCAAAGGCCAGCTACACCCCAAACACTCGCGAATACGTTTTACACCAAATTAAAAAGTCTACCGGGATTTAACTTTTTGGTTTCCACAGTGTTGTTTATTTACTGTCAGCATTGAATACAGAGTTGTCGGCTACCATCCCTTCCCAACTTTTCAAAGGACCTGCGCACTTTCGAATTTTTCCCCCAATCAAGTCGATACTGCTTGGTAAATTAGGTCGAATAAATGAAGGAAAGAATTTCCCATCGGGTCTTTCTCTTAAAATGTTCACTTACACAGCCCGATAAGCCCTTGTGCTTTTGTATAATTATGACTATATGCCAGGGATGAAGTGAAAGGGTTCTTACAATCATAAGTTTTAGGATACAGACGGGCATTACATTGCTAAAATCATACCATCGATCCATGAAGCAGGCACTTGCCAGTGTTCCGGAAACAAAGTAGACAAGATGTTACTTGCCATATATTTTAATGGTTGCTTTCATTGTAATTGAGTGGTTTTTAGTAAGGGACACATCACCTACTTGTGGTGAATACATCTATCTATCTTTAGAATATCTAAGCAATATTGGGTAAAACCATTATTTCACAGACAAATTGATCGAGCTTAGCTTTCAAAGAGGTAACAGGTCTCGCCTAGGCTTTGTGATACGATTTTTAGTTCGCCTCAACGAAGTTGAGGGGGACTATTGGAGTACCCCCGGCGTCCTCGTCCGCGTCCGCGTCCACGTCTTCGTCCGCGTCCGCGTCCGCATTTGAGTATATATCTTAGTAACTATGCAGTGTAGGGTCATCAAACTTTGCATGCAGGTGCATCTTGGGTTAACTCACAGCCTCCAAGACAATTGGGTCTCTCTGACCTATATTTTCCGCTTGAGTGGCTTGCATTTAAATTTACATTTTAGTTCATATCTCAGTTACTATACATAGTACAATGATCTAACTGTGCATATGCACGCATCTCTGATGGTAGGTCAGCATCCAGGCAAAATTAGGTCACTTTGACCTATATTTTCCGCTTGAGTGACTTACATTCAAATCTCAGTCACTGTACATGGTAGGATCATCTAACCTTCCATGTGCATGCATCTCTGATGGTAGGTCAGCATCCAGGCAAAATTAGATCACTTTGACCTATATTTTCCGCTTGAGTGACTTACATTCAAGTTTAAGTCCGAGTTCAGATCTCATTCACTGTACATGGTAGGATCATCTAACCTTGCATGTGCATGCATCTCTGATGGTAGGTCAGCATCCAGGCAAAATTGGGTCACTTTGACCTACATTTTCTGCATGACTGACTTACATTCAAGTTTATGTTTGGGATCAGATCTCAGGTACTGTACATGGTAGGATCATCCTGCATTTGCATGTGCATGCATCTGTGATGGTAGCTCAGCATTCAGACAAAATTGGGTCACTTAAACCTACATTTTACACATGACTGACTTACATTCAAGTTTATGTATACATCGGAGTTCATAGCTCAGTAACTGTACATTGTTGGTTCAGGTAACCTTGCATATACATGCAATTTTGATAGTATGTCAGCATCCAGGCAAAATTTGGTTGCTGTGACAACGTGCCATAACGAGGCGAACTTTGTAATCGTTGATTACCTATGTTTCAACACGGCATGCTATGCCAGCTCAAATAGCCCAAATGCAACCGGTCATTATCATCAAAGGTCAAATTTGTGCTATATACATATGTACACATTGCATTATTTTCATATGCTAACGTCCCCTTTCCTTTAGGCATCAAAAATGGTCAAGGCCTTAAGCGTGACAGACAACATACTAAACCTGTTGCCAGAGAGCATGAATTTAATTACAAAATTCACCTGTCGCCAGACATGATTCGATACCGTTACCCCTAGGCCGACAGAACAGTGATCTACCATCTAACGGCTAAAGGAGTACGAGCGTAGCTAATGGATGGTGTTACAAACCTGTTTCGGTGCTAATGCTTCCATTGAAATTCCACTAATGCAACTAAAATAAACCAGAAACGGAGTTTTTCAAATTATGACCGGTCTTTTAATTCCAATCCTGAACCAAAATTTCTGTCCAATCCTGCACAATTTTGGTAAAAAAGTAACAAGTCCAATCCTGCACATAAACAAATATTTAACTTGGGATATTTATGTAAATATGACACATAGATAAGCAAATCCGGCCAGAGTGAATAGAGCTTGATATAAAGATTTAATTTTGGTCCATTTTCCCAAAAATATATGTTATATGTGAAAGGAGGAAAATGCACTACACCACCCGCTTCAAACTAAATTGCAGAGATGCCGCTGTGTTTCATCGAAGAATAAACATTCAAATATACAAACTAGCGATGTCATAAACAGGAAACAAACTGAACAAGACCTTCTTGGTCGCAAGAGTATTTTATTTTATTCAAAGAAGATCGTATACACAAAGAAAATGAGCATTTCTTCATGCCTACCCTTTTTGGATAAATATTGTCCACCATCTTGTTTTGTGGCACACGTATACGACAGTGAATTTTATCTTCATTTAACAAGTTTTTGGAAAGTGTATACGAACGCAATCTGTAATTTTTCAATTGTCGGTCATCTCGATTCACCGGAAAACATCATTCCATAGTATAGTTGCATTATAATGCTTATCTTGGACATGTAATTTCATAGAAATTCCGGGCTACAAGTTGAAGTACGTTCTGTTGTTAAAGAATTTTTCATTAAAAAAAAACTTAATTTCGATTAAATCATTCCAATATACGGAAACCCTTGGAAGCCATATGCTTATGCATAAACGTTAACTTATTTAGACTACGGAATATTTGGCTTCCAACTGTATTCCAAAGGATGTTTTGTCGATTGAAATTTAGAAGTCAATTTTAAAATGACTCAGTATTGGAATATATGCTACAAATTTACGTTTCTTTTTCTTAACGTTTTCCAACTGAAATACTTACACTGCTAGTACTAAGTTAGTTTTGTGGAGTTCCTGTGTGTTTTTATTTATTTCTTATCTTTGTAAGGTTGTCTTAATTTGTGTTTATTATAAATTTGTGGCGTTTTTATTTTTTATTTTAGGATTTCCCCTTTCTCACTTTTTGCTTCGATGTTTATTTGCTCCTTTATATATTAGCAGTAAATTTTTAAGCAGACCATATTATTCGTATCCTAGTAATTAGATGATTATGTTTTATGTTGTTTTTGTCCTTTAGGTATAGGCTTTCATAAGTCAATTGATTCTCATATTAGTGCAAATTAACTGAAAAAGCTCATCTCGTTATTTCTTATCAACATTAAGGTTCCTCTCAGGCTTAACTAATGGAGTAATTGAACATGAGACCTTAACACATATATTAACTCCAACTTGCAATAGTTTCAATTTCAATATAATTTTAGGGCATAATACGTTAATTTGTGTGTAAACATAGTCATACCCTGCGTATAGTTCGATTTTGAGTTAGTCCTACCCTGCTGAAGTTGCGTACAGTGAAACTTGCTAATTGTACATTTATAAGCAATCAAGACAGTCTAAAATTTACACATAGTGTCGATTGGCACTTACGAAACTTATATTGATAATAAAAGTAAAAATTTAATGTCCTTATAAAACAAAAAATTGATCAACATACTTTTCGTTTGCACGACTCTTTTTAGTTTGTTTTGTACTACCCTGCATACAGTTAGTCGCTACCCTGATTAAGCAGCGTACAGGTTCACCAGGGTGCTAAAGATACACACAGTATTCTGCATACAAATTCATCTGAATATTCCACGTGGGTTAGATCCCAACTTTCCATCTTGAAGAAAATCAGGCCTTAGTTTACTATAAGGGTCCCTGTCCTATTAGGCTAATTTTCTACCTATTCTAAATATAACCCTTAAACACAAATCCTAGCCCTTATCCATAACCTTAACACTTACCTAAACAAACCAAGGTAAATACGACTAGAAAAAACTATAGACAAAGCTCACAAATATATACCCCCGCTCCACCATTTGATTCCAGAAATTAAAAAAATGATCAAATTACATTTTGAAATAGTTGGTGCACTATGGTAATATGTACTGAAAATTCTGTGAAAGTTTCA
Source organism: Modiolus philippinarum (assembly GCA_002080025.1). Taxonomy (NCBI): domain Eukaryota; kingdom Metazoa; phylum Mollusca; class Bivalvia; order Mytilida; family Modiolidae; genus Modiolus; species Modiolus philippinarum. Next base: position 39,453 of record MJUU01061984.1, on the reverse strand, counting down.
GTGAATTTCATCAAGTGGTCTACGAGGAGTTGTCGCCACAAAGTAAATACCCTATGATGGACAGACGAACTCCTTCTTTTGATTCCATAAATAAGAAAAATAATAAAACAATCAAATCAAATTTTGAAATAATTGGTGCACAATGGCAATATGCACTGGACATTCTGTGAAAGTTTCAGTGAATTTCAGTGAGTGGTCTAGGAGGAGTTGACACCACAAAGTAAGTAGGGTGAACTCCCCCATTTGATCCAGATATAAATACAAAAAAAAAGATCAAATCATTATTTTAAATACATGTAGATGGTGCACAATGGCAATATGTACTAAACATCATGTGAAAGTTTCATTGAATTTCACCATGTGGTCTAGGAGGAGTTGTCACAACAAACAGACGAACGGACACCATGATCACTATATGCCACCCGTTATTAAAGTGGGGAGTATAAAAATCCCCCCTCACGAAAAAAAGATCAAATCAAATTTCAAAATTGTAGTCCACAATGCACAATGGTAATATGCTCTAAACATTATGTGAAAGTTTCAGTGAATTTCATCCAGTGGTCTAGGAGGAGTTGACGCCACAAAGTAAGTACTCTATGGCTGGCGGATGACCCCCCCCCCCCACACATTGGATTCCAGAAATAAAATAATAATAAAAAAAAGATCAAAATCACTTTTTTAAATACTTATAGATGGTGAATAATGGCAATATGTACTGAAGAGTCTGTGAAAGTTTCATTGAATTTCACCAAGTGGTTTAGAAGGAGTTGTCGTCCCTATGGCGGACGGACGAACGGACACAATGATCACTATTTACCGCCCTCTAAAGCGGGTGTATAAAAATATAACAACCTTAAAGTAATGGGACCCCTAAAGTATACTAAAGCCGAAAATCCGCGCGAAGCATTGAAATGCGGCCCAGCTTCTGCAATCCTTTGTTACAAGGCAGATGATTGGCCCAGCAAAATTACTGGTGGCTAGGTTAAACTATTAAGGCTAGGCATAATTATACTTTAGGCTAGGCATAACTTTATTTAAGGCTAGGCATAAATATTTAAGGCTAAGCAGAACTTTTTATTTTGACGTTAATACCGCGCCATAATTAAGGTTAGGCATAAATATTTTTGGCTAGGCGTACATACTTTAGGCTAGGCATAAATACTTTAGGCTAGGCATAACTTATTTTAGGCTAGTAGGCATAACTTTATTTCAGGCTAGGCATAAATATTTTAGGCTAGGCAAAACTTTTTGTTTTTGACGCTCATACCGCGCCATACCTATATCACACTGCCAGTAGAAAATCTGGTGCTGATTCAAATTTATTTTTGTCATTACCTTAATAATGAATGATGTCTTGCCATTTATTAGGAAATATCACATTCTGTCAAGTCCTGAGAATGTCGGTAAAACCTGTACCAAAGAGCAATAACTAAACATAAACCTGTGAAAAAAAGTTTTACCATTTGATTTTCGGGGGGGGGGGGGGGGGGGGNTGGGATTTTCACCAGAGCTGGGAAATTTTTTTCGCCCGCTTCGCGGGCCAGATTATTTTTTTCCCCATATACACAATGCTAGAAAATTTTGTTGAGCCGGGCTTTTTTTTCTAATGGACAGGATCAGGGCCAGATTATTTTTTTCAACCCAGATGCTGGCCAGAGAATTTTTTTTTGGCAAAAGTCAGGGCCAGAAAATTTTTTTCTAAAAAATACCAGGCCCTCCCCTGAAAATCAAATGGTCCGTGCGTTATGACAAATGTTGTATAGTAGTAAATCATAGGGACAACAGTTAGTGAATGAAAATCCGTTCTACTTGAGATGTGTGTATATTACATATGTTCTTAAAATGGAGAGGGTCACTGCTGGAAAATCTAAATTATCATATTCTGAGAAATCAAACGTCCACACTGGTCAACATATAGGTACATATGATGTTGGCATTAGTGTACCAACTAAATTGCTGGTTTATTTAGGTAGACAGTGTTTAGGTTATCCTATAATGGAAGACTGTTCAACGAAATGTTATAATTTATAAAACTGAATCAAAGATCTTCTCTTATTTTTGAAGAGTTGCACAGATGTCCCCTTTCTTCCAATGCCTTTCTTTATTCATGCTCCTTTTCTATCCTGTCTCTAATACTTTTTCTCCTTTCTACATCTCTCTTTTCTTTTTTCCATCCATTGTTACTTTTAAACAACATTTTTGCTAGTCTCCCACTCTTTACCACTGTTGGACATAAAAATCAATGTATCAAGAACAAGTACGGAATTTTTCTCTATCAAGCAAGACTCATTCTGATGATTTAGTACACATTTACAAGAAATGTGAATGCAAACCTGACCATGTCATCTTAAATAGTCCCTTTACTTCTATGAACGTTGCATTAATCAAGTTCGCTGGTCGATTTGAAAATAAATAAATAAAAGTGTTGTTGTTTTTTTATGGTTAGAGAACTGAGAATGGTGTACTTTAAGTAAAAAAAATGATTTCTGTTTCATGAAAATTTTTTTTGTAAAACATAAAAAGTCAGACAATTAGATATATAACTGCTTCATGAAAATGTCTCCTGCACTTTATCAGGACAAGGAAGAATGTACTACTTGGCACTTCCTCCTTTCTTGTAGATACAAAGTTTGTCCAAGGAGATAATTCTTACGTAAGTAAGATAAGCTTGTAGTTATGTATATTAAACACCGTAAGGAGATAAGCAGGGGACATCATAATGAGGTCAGAGCTGGTTGTCATAATTTTAAATCTCTTGGTATGTAGTGCCATACTATTTGATGACCCACATAGATGCGACCTAGGATCGTAAGTATTTTTTAAATTGTTATTTTACATCTATCTAAAGGCCTTCCTTTAAAAGCCTAAAGTCATTTTTTTTTACTATTACCTATTTAAAACATTGAACAAAAACTAAGCAAACTAAATATTTGTTAACTTGTATGACTATATCAATTTCCCCCCAAAACCACTACTGGCAAAACGGAATTTTCTCCAATACTACTTACAACAATCTTTGTTCCTGGACGATTAAGGCACTGAATCTCTTATTTGACAACATATTAACAGGTCATTGGAATTCCCATGGGTACAAATTGTGCACCTTTCATTGCAGATTTTTCCTGTTCTGCAAGGACTTATAATGATTATAAGTCCTTGCTGTTCTGTTACAAACGGGACCTCATGAAAGCTAGAGGCTCACATTAGCCTGTATCGCTCACCTAGTGACTGGTTTTATTCACTGTCACCAAAAGAGCCCATGCATTCATATAAATCTATTCACCAGATGTTACATTCAATCTTGGATGCGGTACAAACATAAAAATCACAAACTTCGAAAGGGACCACCCAAAGACAATTGTAACCAAGTTTGGTTCCAATTGGCTTAGTAGGTTCAGAGGAGGAGACATTTGAATGCGTTTCACATAGTGTCCCTATGTTAAACTATGTTCCACGTTGGCGGCAATCTTGGATGAGGTACGAACATAAAAATGATAGACTTCAAAGGGGACCACTAAAGGACTATTGTGACCAAGTTTGGTTCAATTTGGCTTGGTAGTTTCAGAGGAGAAGATCTTTGGGTGCATTTCCTATAGTGTCCCTATGTTAAACTATGTTCCTTGATGGCGGAATCTTGGGTAAGGTATGAACATAAAAATCACTAACTTTCAAGGGTACCACCTAAAGACTATTGTGACCAAGTTTGGTTCCAATTGGCTCAGTAGTTTCAGAGAAGGAGACTTTGAATACATTTCCTACAGGCTCCTATGTCAAACTATGTCCCGTGCTGGCGACCATCTTGGATGAGGTATGAACTTAAAAATTACAAACTTTAAATGGAACCAGCCAAGGACAATTGTATCCAAGTTTGGTTCCTATTGGCTTATAGTGGTTTCAGGAGAAAAGACCTTTGAATGCATTTCCCAAAGGTTCACTATGTTAAACTGTTTCACGCTTGGGGCCATCTGGGATGAGGTGCGAACATAAAAATCACAAACGTTAAAGAGGACCATCCAAGGACTATTGTGACTAAGTTTGGTTCCAATTGGTTGGGTAGTTTCAGCAGAGCAGGTCTTTGAATGCATTCCCCCATGGGGCTCCTATGTTAAACTATGTTCCCCGCTGGCGGTCATCTTGGATGAAGTACAACCACAAAAATCACAAACTTTAAAGGGGACAACCTGAGGACTATTGTGACAAAATTTGGGCCCCATTGGCTCAGTGGTTTCAGAGGAGAAGATCTTTGAATGCATTTCCCATAGGGTCCTATGTTAAACTATATTTCCAAGTGGCGGCCATCTTGGATGAGATGTGATGTAGAAATTGTCGTCCTTGAAAACTTTTGCAATTCACATTTAACCTTATCTCAAACAGTTTTTGAAATAAAAGTAAAAATGTTAAAAAATCGTAAAAATTAGAAGAAAAAGGGACAATAACTCCTATGTTGGTCGTCAGATTTTCTTCAAAATTGCAGGACACCTTACTATGCTGATCATTTTTGTAATTTAAACTTCACTTCTATCTTCTATCATTTTCAATGTATAAGACTAAAAGTAACAAAAAAAAACAACAACATTTTACAGAAAAGGGGCAATAACTCCAAGAAGGGTTATCGGATGTTCTCCAAAATTGCAGGGCGGGCAGATCTCATCATGCTGACAATTTTTAACTCGTCTTAGATTTTTTATATTTGTAACGGTTTTCGAGTAATTTGCAAAAAACGGCAATTTACCTATATGTTCTATTTTTTAGTAACAGCGGCCATGTTGTTTGGTCTACAAACATAAAAATCATAAATTTAAAAGTGCATACCCTGGTGATGATTCAGGACGAGTTTGGTTAGTATTGGCCCAGTAGTTTCAGAGGAGAAGATCTTTGAATAAAAGTTAACGGACGGACGGACGACGGACGCCGAGTGATGGCAAAAGCTCCTATGGCCTTTGACCAAGTGAGCTAAAAACTATAAAAAGAAAATTGAATCATAAAAACAGTGATAAACTTCTTTCAATTTTTAATGACAATTAACACCAGGTATATTGACAATATCCGTGTTATTGACAATCTCCAGGTTTAAGATTTTATCGACATCGTTTACTCACAAAAACTGAAAGTAAATGAGGCAAACAGTGATTCTGAGTATTGCCCTTTTCTGGATCTAACTATCGCTTTTTATTGACGGCGACGTTCCTCTAGCTCCATGCTACCTTATGTATATAAGATTTGCACGTGTTTGTTCTACTCTGGACGACTTTAATGATCGTAACCTAACTACCATATCCAAGCTTTTAGAACAAATAGCTTATGAAATACATTTTTGAAGTTTTATAGAAGATAGAGAAATTTGATATCGAAATATGGCGTGGAAACAGCTTACTGTTTAAGGTAATAATTATTTGTAATAGAACATGTTATTTTCGTTACAAACACAAGTGACAGTTGATAGTTCAGTAATACTTTCTTCATTACTAAATCCTATTATACTCTTCACATTAAGCCAATAAAATACATGTTACCGAATTAAAAAAAAATATATATCCTATTTTTTTCAAACAAATAAAAACATATGTTACATTCATATTTTATTGTTGCATTGCAAAAAAAAATCAGTTGCCGTTCTCTGACGTCATAATAATGTTTCAAACAATTTGAGTTCACATATATATCTTATTATGATTTCGATACCCAATTATTTTGTGATGAATTTTATTGTAATATATCAAATTGTTTGAGACTTTTTGCAAATTACAAAACAAAGTTACTCTTTGGTATGCAGTACAACACATATTCCAACATGTCAAAGACCCACCTATTGGAATCCGCTATAAAGCTCAAATAATGCTGATGTAACTTATTTTTTCAATGTTTCAGACATTACAAAGATGGTGCAGTGGTATTGCCTAGCTGTATCCAAGGCAACGTTACAGCTGGTGTTAGAAAAAACGTCAATTTTTATAACAGACATCTCGGTAAACCAATGAGAGCCTGTTTCTCTGAATACGATACATGTCGGAATGATCAGTATCCTTACAACTCTTATTCCTGTGTGAAACTGCCAAGAGATTTCTGCTTGTTGACAGATATCACAGATGGGAAGCGAAGTCAGATGATTGTAACAAATGGTACATTTATTTTTAGATGTTGCTTAATATTCGTTATGCCTCAATATTTGCAATGCATGGTTTAAGCTAGGATGAGGTTTTGCCGACAATTTTCGTCCATTGTCCATCTACTCATCTATCGTTTATCTATTAATTCAAAGAACTTTTCTGCAAAAAACAAGACAGTGGGAACAAGACTTGTGCATAGCAGTCCTTGGGTTGTCCCTTTGACAAGTGTTCGGCATGTCCGAATCTAATTTAAGACATGGCCACCAGTTGGGAGCAGCTTATTATTATTTCCACAACTCGGAAACTCCTGGGACAATAGTATCAGGCTTTATCAAAATAGTCTGCTGGTCATCCCTTTAAATAGTGTGCATCACACATTTTAGTTAAAACCCTATGAAAAAACGTTCGACGACCTTTTTTGCTAAAACTTATTAGCCAATGGTCTTCGAAGTGTATAGATTTTATCTGCAGTGATGAGACATTAATTGTTGAAATGGCCATAAACAACGACTAAATTTATAGTAAGTTCGGTATTTAGTTATTTTGGTTGATTTTGGCTTTCCTTTTTAGATCCCATTGGTAATTTGTTCTTTATCAGCTTTTACACATATTTCTGTTTATGGATTTCCAAATGTTTTGATTTTATCTACACTGAAGAGACATGAGTTGCCGCAATGCGCATATGCAGAATCTAAATTGACAGTAACTTCGGTATTTTGTTATTTGTTATTTCCACATCTCTTTCAAGAATGCTGCCTGCGGGGGACCTGCGGAGGACAATGCGGAAAAATCATGTAAATATATACGATCTGCCATGTATTTAAAGAGATTTTATATCATGTGTATTTACTCTAAATCCTTTCATCGTTTAAACTACTTGGTTAATCGGAAACAAACCTAGTCAAATTATTCTTTGGGAAGCAACTTTGGAATTAGTTTTTGGCTAATTTACATCCTCTGCTATATGACAGCCAGCAGTTTAACAAACACTGAACATTTTAGCAAAACTTAAACAAGGATATAGCTAGGATGTAGCTTTGAAACTACTTGGTCAATTAGAACCAAACTTGGTCACTACTCCTTGTGTAGCCCTCTTTTCAATAGATTGCATAGATTAAAAATGGTCGCTGGCGGAACACATACTTCAACATAGTTTAACGCAAAGTAATTCCATTGTTTGAGTATTTAGACAGCACAATATCAAACTATACGGAATGGCTATAATTTTATTTTGGTTTTTGACTCATAAACTCAATTGTTGGGCCTCCACGTTTTACATAATCTGCTTTGCGGGTTATTCAATGTGAAGAGTCAAAAGAATGGTTTATGGTTCANTGAAACGAAACAGCAATTCCTTAAACATTTTAAAAGTGAAAAAAAAAAAAAAAAAAAAAAAAAAAAAAAACACTTTCTACTGGAGCCTTCTTCTGCGGTAACCGAATGTTGACTTTTGATTCTTTAAATGATTCATTATTTCAGATAAAAAGTGTACACCTGATCATAGTGGAGATGGCATTGCAGTTGAGATTGATGTGAAATACTACGCCGGTGTATGCAACTTACGCTATACCATTGAATAAGGTTTAAGAGAAACACAAAATAAATTTTGTTCATTGCCGTCTAGAGTATATCATGCTTGATGGTTTTTGTAATTTCAAGATGTTATAAATGCCCACATCTCACTGTTTTATTATGCAAAGTTTTTTCGCAATTGACTCTATGGGCGCCCTGTGGTCCTTTATATGTTGTGATAGCCTCTGTGAGTCTTTTTGTCGGGCAACGGATTACAGCATTTCTAAAAGCACTTTGCCAGTTGATAATCCCGTATCCATGACGAAAAGGATACATGGATGTGGCGTTGCTCAACATTTAGCTATGAATTCCACTCAAACCGGTGCTAGGGGCCATCTTGAACTTACTATGAGGTATGAGCATAGTTCATTGTTGAAGGCCTCACGGTGTCTTCAAGATGAAGAACAACAAGAAATGCGTTGTTCCATTGCTAGGTTTTTCTATATGTATTTGTAGAAACTTTGTCTCATGTGCATTTACTCCATATCTTTTCGTTGTTTATTGAAATAATCTATCAAATTTTACAGACAAATGGAAAAAAGTATCTTTGCAATAGGTTAAAATTGGGTGGCAACATTATTTATACAATATTAATACAGAAAATGCCGTCCAGTTACATTTAACATGCTAACATTCTACGGAATACTAAATACTTTCAGATAAACTGGGTCGTCGGTCAAATTTGAAATATCATAGATCAAAGGTCACATGTATGAAAATCTTAAAATGAGAGGCACATATTCAACCACCAGTTACGAGACATTGAAATGAATTTCATGAATGAAAGGGATTTAGTAAGTATCCTATGTTGGTCCTCTGAACGGCACACAATATTGTATGACGTTATTGACGTTTTATTATTTGCGCTCGTTTTTTTACTCCTTTTTCGCTCAAGTTTCTAAAATCTCAATTTTCGTTGGAATAACTAACCCGAAAACCTTTGTAAAGGGTATCTGCTGTTGCTATGACAAGTTTTAGAAGCTAAAAACGTTGAAAAATGGATCTGATGAGACATGCGTTGCTATAAAAAGGACCATATGGACTTCTTTTGACATTGATTTTGCCCTATTTACAACGTATTCTTGATTAGTCCTTCCGTCGATGCGACCTTCTGTTTGTACGTTTGTCCGCCGGTAACAAATCGGAGCCGGACTACAACTTTTTTTGTTTGACATAGGTTTTTGTATTTCATAAATTGAGACAACTATTGACTTGCTATCACAAAAAGGGTAAACCATTCAGGTCGAAAAGATTCATAAGCATCTGTGACGCATATTAAAGATCAACTGAACTACCTCTCAAAGTTTGACAAAAGTAAAGTGTCACCAAAATAAAAGTTCACGGAAAATTGCCATGACATATGAAATATCAAAGACTATGTCCGGATACAATTTGTTACAGCCAGATCAACGCTTAAATGGACGGCCAAATTGAAGAAAAGAGTTTACACAACATAAAAAGCTGTAAGTTATTAATTTGTGGCTCTTTGGGTCCTAAGTATTTGTTCTTATATTTCAATGAATATGGAAGTCTATAAGGTCTCTATGTTAAGTGATAAGGTGTGTCTACTCTGATCAAGTTTTTCAATGATTTTACTCAACAAAGCCATCGTTGATATGGCAGTTACAATCTGCAAATTTTTGGGGTAACTGTTTAAGAACGAATTTGCCATTTTAGTAAACTAAAAATCTTTTTACAGTAAATACAAGAGCAGCTCCTACAGTACATTGATTTTGAATGCAGTGCAGAGCAACTAAATTCTTTCAGTATTTTGATACTGCTGATTGAATACCTAGCCTAAAATTAAAAGATTTTATGATTTTTATAAATACGACCTTTCATGTTTCAAAATATTTTGACGACCTTAAGTATTCAGTTGATATATATTTTAAAGGTGTGTAATGTCGGGAAATGAAACCCTTAGATTTTTATTAATCTGCCGCTGTACTAAACATGGATCAGTCTAAGGGTCTTTATTCAATTAACATTGTACCAAACATGTCATTGAGATCAATATCTGCCGATATCAGAAAAAGATACAAAAACTGCAAGAATTTCAGAGTAGATTGCTCCTAATAAAGAAAAAAGATCGATTAGGTGCCACTTACTCTTACGCACAATATGATGTCACTTGTTGTTGTTTGCACAAAAAAAAACAACTTTATAACAGAGCAAAGTAGGCGTCTCAAAATTTTATACACCAACGTTATGTTCAGCCACTGTTGCAATCGCCACTATAGACGTTCTACAGTCATCACAAGTATTGATAGATCGTTACAATATTTTTTTACCCTTTTACTTATAATACTATAAGAAAACGGGAGAGAAAAGGGGGATGTTTGGATGCACATTAACCGGTTTAACCCTACCATTGGCTTCTGACCTTGCCGCGGTACCAAGTCCTGCTATCCTACGTGCCTATCTCAGTTTACGTTTATCTTTTGTCTTTCATTGTGATTTTCTTGTTGAGTTGCCTTGGCCTTTTTTTTCTTGCACAGTTCACTTGTTGATTGTGGTCTTTATTCTATAATTTTCGGCAATTGTATGTGTTTCCTTTTATCTTATTTTAATTGAGTATATCGATAGATGAGGCTTGTTTAGGGGGGGGTCCCAATATCCCATATCCCAGTAAGTTTGAACGAAAATATCTCTTTGAAAATTGAAGATATCCCATTAATTATTGGAATATCCCGTTTGTCTCAAATATCCCATACCCCATTAACAAAAGTGGCAAATATCCCGTATCCCAATATACCCTAAACAAGCCTCATAGTTTACCACCAAATTGACAAACATGGATTATGACTTACCGCCAGAATTTTCATTTGCAGTATGTTGGGTGGCAGATATGGAGCAGATCACAAACACCCATCGGGAACACCAGATGATACTCATAGTTTTATTAGAGTTCGTCATTTTAGCGCTTTGACTTTGCTTGTTGTTGTTATATTTTAGTTTTGTCCTGGTCAAAAATGATTGTGAAACATTGTGAAGCACTGTCACAAAAACTGCTGAGTCAGGGATATGTTCAGCCTTTGTTACTTTCGTCCCTTCAGAAATTCTATGGCCGTCACCACGACATCATAGATAGATATGAAATGTCAGTGTCACAAATAAAAACTGACATTTTCAGCTAGATTCGCGTCTTCCCTGATTTGACATTACCGGTTTTGACTTTACCCTGGATTTACCCACTGACAGTGTAACGGTTGCTGTGCACAGAGCAGGACATGCTTACCCTTCCGGGGCACCTGATGTCACTCTTGTTTATTGAGAGTTCACACTGTTAGTGCTTTAGTTTTTTGTGTTGTATATGTTATGTTCGTGTGTTTTGTGGGCATGTGGTGTCTTTGGTCTTCCGTCTTTTGGTGTTCTTGCTTTTGCCTTGTCTCTGGACTTTGATTTGTGTAATCTTGTGCTTTGTTCCTTCGGTATTCTACTGCCGTTGTTTTGTTGATTTGTTTGTCTTTGCCATGCTGTTTCTATTGAATGACCGTGTTGTTTTTTTTTAACTTTTTTGAAGAGTTTTCCCCTTTTCTGCTTGTTTTGCTTCGGTATTCGTTTGTCAATGTATAGATATAAATGTAAAAAAAAGGATTACTGGAAACATCTACAATAGCTGAAACATACAATAAAATGCTACAATCTGTCAGAGAACTACACAGGAAAAACACAAATAAGACAAAAGACAAACGTAAGCAAGGATAGGAACTCGGGACAGCCAGACTAGTTACCGGCACTAGCAGTAGGGTTAAGCTGGTTTATGAGTACCGAAAACCTCCCCTTTATCTATCCTGTTTTCCTACAGTTTAATAAACATACGAATAAAACCGAATTTAAATACACCCCAGTGATTGAGAAGAATTCTTTACTCGGCTTTCAGTTAACTAAATTTACATTAAAAGCATGCAAATTGAAAATAATATTTAATACCACTTTTGTTGCCGATCTATAGACCTATTCAGAACAAAGTAAGACAGAAAAGATAACAGGAAACACCTACAATGACCGGAAATCCTATGCCACAATCCACAAGGAAGTTGCTCAAGAAAAAAACACCAATAAAAACAAATAAAAAAAGTAAACAACGATAGCATCTCGGGATAGTTGGACGTCATTACTAAGCGTAGATAAAAAGTTCATTTTAGGGGAATGGGGGTTACTAGTATAACAAAATTACCGGACAGAGTAGTCAAGAGCCGAAGTCCAGGAGATAAAAAGACAAATCAGGTGGAAACCACCGGCAAAATTGTCGACTGCAATGGTCCTGACTTGGTACAGGCATTTCAAAAGAAATGGCAGGTTAAACCAGTTTTATGGTTTTATATATTTTATTTTACGAAAGGATATGGAGTAAATGAACATGAGACCATAACACATATGTTAACTCCAACTGCAAATCTAGCTAAGGTCAAAACTACAATGGTAAGAGTTTATCCTTCGGTTTTAGAATTTACATAAATTTAGATAATAGTAATTGAACAAAGTGTTCACATGAGATATTGTCTCACGTACAAGTACACCATATCTAAGAAAAAATAAAGAGCATACATCTTTACCACGGGGAATTGTTTTACCAACTCCACACTGCAATAAAAGACAAACTCCTGTATTAAATATTTCACGAAAGGATATGGAGTAAATGAACATGAGACCATATCACATATACTAACTCCAACTGCAATAATTTTAATGAGCTGTATGACTGTTTCGGAAATTTATTCCTCATCAGCAGCACTAGAACCCAAACAAAGGAAATACATAATTTAAAAACTGTTAAAATGCATAATTCAAACGAAATCCGAATAATCAGTAATATCAAATATAGCTAAGGTCAAAACTACGATGGTAAGAGTTTATCCTTCGGTTTTAGAATTTACATAAATTTAGATAATAGTAATTGAACAAAGTGTTCACATGAGATATTATCTCACGTATAAGTACACCATATCTAAGAAAAAATAAAGAGCATACATCTTTACCACGGGGAATTGTTTTACCAACTCCACACTGCAATAATAGACAAACTCCTGTATTAAATATTTTACGAAAGGATATGGAGTAAATGAACATGAGACCATAACACATATGTTAACTCCAACTGCAATAATTTTAATGAGTTGTAAGACCATTTCGGAAATTTATTCCTCATCAGCAGCACTAGAACCCAAACAAAGGAAATCTATAATTTCAAAAACTGTTAAAATGCATAATCCAAGCGAAATCCGAATAATCAGTAATATCAAATGTAGCTAAGGTCAAAACTACGATGGTAAGAGTTTATCCTTCGGTTTTAGAATTTACATAAATTTAGATAATAGTAATTGAAGAAAGTGTCCACATGAGATATTATCTCACGTACAAGTACACCATATCTAAGAAGAAATAAAGAGCATACATCTTTACCACGGGGAAGTGTTTTACCAACTCCACACTGCAATAAAAGACAAACTCCTGTATTAAATATTTTACGAAAGGATATGGAGTAAATTAACATGAGACCATAACACATACGTTAACTCCAACTGCAATAATTTTAATGAGCTGTATGACCATTTCGGAAATTTATTCCTCATCAGCAGCACTAGAACCCAAACAAAGGAAATCCATAATTTCAAAAACTGTTAAAATGCATAATCCAAACGAAATCCGAATAATCAGTAATATCAAATATAGCTTAGGTCAAAACTACGATGGTATTGAGTTTATCCTTCGGTTTTAGAATTTACATAAATTTAGATAATAGTACTTGAACAAAGTGTTCACATGAGATATTATCTCATGTACAAGTACACCATATCTAAGCAAAAACAAGAGGCTCTCAAGAGCCTGTATCGCTCACCTGGACCATGGCCAATACATAACTTCAAATCAACTTATATGTTAAAGGGTCTCATTTTCAAACTATGTAACTAAACATTTATATTATATGATCCAACTTTAATTAAACTATTTTCCCTATTGCATGCCATCTTGGATAAGGGATGGATCTGCAGGACACAATTTTAAAGAAAATTAAGTATTGTGCCAAAGTTTATTTCCAACTGGCCAAATGGTTTTAAAGAAGAAGATCTTTGAACGTACTCCTATATTAAACTTTGTTTCCCATTGGTAGCCAATTTGCATAAGGTGCAGACTTGAAGGACATCTGTGTTGAAGGGGACCATCTAAGATACATTAATGTGACTATACAAGTTGTTTCAGATAAAAAATTCTTTGTATGCTCTTTCCATACAGTCGAGTAATAAATTAAGTTCCCTGCAGATGGCCATGTTGGATGACATTTAGGCATAAAAGTCACAATACATATATATATTATAGTCAGCACCTCAAAAGCATCATAAATGCCAAGTTCCGTTCAAATCCATTTATGTTAATTTCATTTCAGGTTAATTTCATCAGGTTAATTTCATCAACTGCTCACTAAAGGCTTTATTTACAAATATTTTTAATAATAAGCAGTCTATGAAGCTGATAATCTACTTCAACATACATGTTAGTGACTGGCTTGTCCGTGTCTTCTTATGAAATTTTAGTTTCTTGATATTTGGGTTATTGGATGTGGTTTATTTCCATTGATTTATTCATTTTTTTACATTTTTGGGGCCATTTAGGGCTTGCTATATGGTGTGAGGTTCCTCACTGTGTTGAAGACCGTACGGTGACCCCTAGATGCTTTGTTTTGGGTCGTTTTAACCTGGATATGGGATGTTGTCTCCTTGACATTTACCCCATTTCCTTTCTTTTCCATGTGTCAACAGAATTCATAGTGATTCACCATTAACCTTCCGGTAATATACACAATATGTTTATATAGGCAAATCATTATAACATCAAATAAGGTAAAGATTAAGAAAGTATTTTTGCAAAAAATTGCAGAAATTTGCACAAAAACACTGTTTTTGCTCTAAATTATGGAAGAAATAATTTTTTTAATGAAGTGATAGTAGGGAATATCTCTAAAGCTTAAAAGAAAAAAGTTAACTAAAGAAGATTTGAACACAGAATTTAAAGGGAAATAACCCATAACCATATGGCATTAAAAAAAAAAGTGAAAAACGGCCAATAAATCATACACAGGCCTTTGGATTTTCTTCAAAATTTCAGAGTATGTAGATCTTGATATGCTGAACATTTTTTTAATTTAGACTTCACCTCTATCTGTTACAGTTTTTGAAATAAAAAATAAAAAATGCACAAATTTTGAAAAATTTACGGAAAAAGGGCTATAACTCTCAGACGGGTTTTCCAATTTTCTTCAAAATTGCAGAGCAGATAGATCTCGGCATTCTGAACAATTTTATCCCATGTCAGATTTTTGATATCTGCATCGGTTTTTGAGTTATTGGCTAAAAACTGCAATTTACCCCTAGGTTCTATTTTTAGCACCAGCGGCCATGTTCTTCATCGGATCATAATAAAATGAGGATCGTTTGTACAGGACATGTCAAAGATGATTACTATAAAGTTTCAAACCAATCCCTCCAGTAGTTTCAGAGGAGAAGATTTTTGAAAGTGAGCTAACGACGGACGGACAGACGGACGACGGACGGACGACGGACGCAAAGTGATGGCAAAAGCTCCCCCTGGCATAGCCAGGTGAGCTAATAAAGAGCATACATCTTTACCACGGGGAATTGTTTTTAGCAACTCCAAACTGCAATAGAAGACAAACTAGTAGTATATAGCGGACGTTCAGACCCATAGGCCCTATTTTAAAGGTCTGCGATTTTTCCCTCCCGATTCCGGTTCCGGAGATCGTTTCCGTTCCGGAACCCAGAAATATCTTCCATATTTAGTATATCGCTGACCTTTGGTCTCTCAACACCTATGTCTTGCCTTAAGCTTTGGTCTCACTTGTCTATTGCCATTGGTCATGCTCTGTCATTGGCAAATATTGGTCTTGCCCTACCTCAATTCAAGGTTCTTTTATTAGTCTCGTCCTACCTCAATTCAAGGTTCTTTTATTAGTCTTGCCCTACCTCAATTCAAGGTTGTTTTATTGATCTTATCTTTGTTCTCATGCTAACCCTAACCTTTAACCTTACACTTATCCTCGTACTAACCCTATTTTTTGTTATGTAATGTTGTATATGTTCAGATATACCATGGTTTACCCTAACCAACCCAACCTTTACCATAATGTTAACCCTAACCCTTAGCTCTAACCCTAACTCTAGTCATTTAGTGTTTGTATGCATTATGTTGTGTTCCTTATACATTCGTTTCCTGATTTTGTTGACTTTTGTTCATGACCAACTCTAACTATCCTTTTTGTTATTTTTTTCTGTATCCCTTTTTAATAGTTACTTCTGCTTTTATCCAATGCTATTCTTCCTTTATCCAACCTCTCTAACCCTAACCTAAGTTGCTATGACAACTCTATATTCAATAATTATTTATTTTCAAATGTTATTGTAATATTCTCGTGTTGTCCCCCTTTTACCCAACTTCTAACCCTAACCTAAGTTGCTATGACAATTTTTATTTTTATTTATTTATTATTTTTATTTATATTTTATAGTTTATTCTTTTTCATTATACATTTGTATATTTTGTTATTTTTCATTATTATTATATTTATTTATAATATCATTTTATTTCTTTTATTATTTTCTATTCAATTATTGGTTCAATTTTCTTTATTTAATTTATTTATATTATTAATTATTTATTTTATTTATTATTATTTTTTATTTATTCAACATTTATCATTTTTAATTTATTTCATTCGTTTTTAAATTAACTTTATAATTATTTTTATTATATATTTATTTATTATCATAACCTATATTTATCATATTTATTTATTTCATTTATAATTTATTCATTTTTTTTCAAATATCTATTTATTATATTATTTTATTTCTCTTATTTATTACTTTTTATTATTTAATTTTTATTTATTATTCAATTATTATTTATTATTTTTCATTTAATCTATTTATATTCTTAATTTTTGAATTTTTTGATTTATCATCATATTATTACTTTTATTATTTGTTTTTTTATTTATTTATTATCTATTTATTATTTCTATATGTGTTTAACTTATTTTATTATATTTTATTATTCTTTTTATTATTATTTTATTAACTTTTTATTATAAATTCATTTTTTAATGTTATTATTTCATTATTCTTTTTAATATTAATTTATCATTATTTATTTAATTATTATTATTATATTATTATTACTAATATTTATTATTTTTATTTATTATTTTTCATTATTATTGTATTAATTTATTTATTTATTTTATTTTATCATTGTTTATTATATATTATTTAATTTTTTTTATCTTTTTATTTAATTATTAATGTTTTATTTATTTAATTAATTATTTTATCATTTTTTTATTATTTTATTTTTATTTGATTTTACGTTTTTGAATGTCATTTTTATTTTGCTAGTTATTAAAAGTCCAAACACATGTATCTGACCTGAACTACTTTTCGATTTTTACCCAGTTTCTAAACCCTTTACCTGAACTTTTTCTAATGATATATTTTGCTAGATCTATTGTATTGTTATTATATGCGAGAGCTTACTTAGGTCACTCTGCATTTTTCCAGGCTTGTGAATGGCTATAACTGTAACGTTATAGGCCGCATTACCCCCTTTTCCTTCTTTTTTGCTTTTTCTTTTTTCTCGTTCTTTTATTCATTTTTTTTAATTTCCTCTTTATTAAGGTTCAATGGGGGTTTGTTGTGGTGTCGAGTTTCTTGGCAGAATTCTCTTTTTTTGTAATTTTTGCGGTCCTTCTTCACCTGTTTGTTCAGTTCGGCCAATTCGGTGCACGCTTCAGAAATTTTTCTTTTTTTGGCAAATTCAGGACGTTTCTTTATTTTTTGACATTCTTCCAACTTTTCTTATGCATGGTGTTGGTCTCGATGAAAGGGAAATCTGGACAAATTCTCCGTCTATATCTAGGTTTTGATTTTTTCCAAACGGTTCCTAGGTGATTTAAGAAGAAATTTCCGATATCTAGGTTTTGATTCGTCCAATCTTTTCTCAGGTATTGGATCCAGGGTCTGGATAGGTTGTTTAGGAAGAATTTTCCGATAACCAGGTTTGGGTTCTTCGTTTTCTTCCACACATTGTTTCATTCCAGTTGGAATAACGACGTAGATACACGACATGACGTTCTTTCGAGAGTTGGAATTCAACTGAAATGATTTGTCGTTGCATGTTCTTTTATACATCCTCATTAAACAGATAATGAAACGTTAACCATACATATAACAAAAGATTTTACCGACATTGATATGAATTTCAAAGACAAATTCAGAAACATGAAATGCCATATGAATGAATACAAAATATGGAATCACTATGGTATGAACGATAACAAGTAGAAGACAAAATAAACGTTAAGTGATACTATGAAAATAAATTGATACTGAAGATAATATGAAAACTAATGTGAAATGAAATACTAAAAGCGGAAGCATATGACTATGACTATCAACTGACATTAACTATGAAACCAAATTGACACTGGAGACAAAATGAACCAAATATGAAAGTATCAATGGTAAAAGATCACTTGAATCGATACAACACATAGAAACTAATCAATATGAACACCAAATACAAGTAGAAATGTTGAACTATGAACATTTAACGACATTAGATATGTAAACATATGGACATTGACAGAATGTTAACACAAGAACACGACTTATAACGGTAATGATGTGCATGTTTATAAAAAAAAACATGAATTGATAAATATCAAGATAAGGTGATACGAAACATAAAAACGTAATGACAGTCATAAGAACTTGAACGCTAAAAACACAAACATAAGGTCATCCATGACTATGAATGATCACATAACATATGGAAGCACTTTGATATGAATGTTAACAATGAGTGGAAGACGAAACATCAAGTAATACTATGAAAACAATGTGAAAACTAATGTGACTTTAATCACTAAAACGGAAACATAACGTATAGCTGACTATGAACTGACACAAACTATGTGAACATATCAATATTAATGTTAATTGAACACCAAATGCAAACAGAAACTTTAAACCATCAACATAAACTGACACAAGATATGTAAACATATGAACATTGACACGAATATTAACACCACATCATACACCTAACGTTAAGTATGACTATGAATGAAAAAAAAATATGTAAACATTTGAACTTTATCTGCAAGAATGATATGAAACACAAACTATGGAAACAAATTGTTACTGACGATAATATGAAAACTAATGTGAACTGAAATACTAAAAGCGGAGGCATAAAGTCAGCTATGACTATCAACTGACATTAACTATGAAAACAAATAGATACCGAAGACAATATGAACACCAAATACGAACAGAAACATTGAAACATAATCAACATAATCAGACGCAAGATATAATAACACACTGATGTGAACACCAAATCATACACCTAACGTTTAGTATGACTAATAAAGTGATATAAAACATATGAACATTAACACTGATGTGAACAAAAAAAATATAAACAGAAACATTGAAACATCAAAGTTAAACGATACAAGACATAAATGTTAACACAAAACACGACACATAACGTTAAGTATGACTATAAAGTGATGCAAAACATGAAACCATATCATTTTATCTTCAGTATCAATTTATTTTCATAGTATCACTTAACGTTTATTTTGTCTTCTACTTGTTATCATTCATACCATAGTGATTCCATATTTTGTATTCATTCATATGGCATTTCACGTTTCTGAATTTGTCTTTGAAATTCATATCAATGTCGGTAAAAATTTTTGTTATATATATGGTTAACGTTTCATTATCTGTTTAATGAGGATGTATAAAAGAACATGCAACGACAAATCATTTCAGTTGAATTCCAACTCTCGAAAGAACGTCATGTCGTGTATCTATGAAGAACCCAATCCTGGTTATCGGAAAATTCTTCCTAAACAACCTATCCAGACCCTGGATCCAATACCTGAGAAAAGATTGGACGAATCAAAACCTAGATATCGGAAATTTCTTCTTAAATCACCTAGGAACCGTTTGGAAAAATCAAAACCTAGATATAGACGGAGAATTTGTCCAGATTTCCGTTTCATCGAGACCAACACCATGCATAAGAAAAGTTGGACGAATGTCAAAAAATAAAGAAACGTCCTGAATTTGCCAAAAAAAGAAAAAAATTCTGAAGCGTGCACCGAATTGGCCGAACTGAACAAACAGGTGAAGAAGGACCGCAAAAATTACAAAAAAAGAGAATTCTGCCAAGAAACTCGACACCACAACAAACCCCCATTGAACCTTAATAAAGAGGAAAATAAAAAAATGAATAAAAGAACGAGAAAAAAGAAAAAGCAAACAAGAGGCTCTCAAGAGCCTGTATCGCTCACCTGGACCATGGCCAATACATAACTTCAAATCAACTTATATGTTAAAGGGTCTCATTTTCAAACTATGTAAATAAACATTTATGTTATATGATCCAACTTTAATTTAACTATTTTCCCTATTGCATGCCATCTTGGATAAGGGATGGATCTGCAGGACACAATTTTAAAGAAAATTAAATATTGTGCCAAAGTTCATTTCTAACTGGCCAAATGGTTTTAAAGAAGAAGATCTTTGAATGTACTCCTATATTAAACTATGTTTCCCATTGGTAGCCAATTTGCATGAAGGACATCTGTTTTGAAGGGGACCATCTAAGATACATTGTGACTAGCCAAGTTGTTTCTGATAAAAAATTCTTTATTTGCTCTTTCCATACAGTCGAGTAATAAATTAAGTTCCCCGCAGATGACCATAATGGATGACATTTAGGCATAAAAGTCACAATACATATATATATATTATAGTCAGCACCTCATAAGCATCATTAATGCCAAGTTCTGTTCAAATCCATTCAGTGGTTTTCAAGGTTTTATTTACTAATATTTTTATTTTATTTACTAATATTTTTAACATTAAGCAGTCAATGAAGCTGGTAAAGTAATTCGACATTCATGTCAGCAGAGTTCATAGTGATTACACACAATACACAATATGTTTATATAGGAAAATCATTACAACATGAAATAAGGTAAAAATTAAGAAAGTATTTTTGTAAAAAATTGCAGAAATTTGCACAAAAACACTGTTTTTTCTCTAAATTATATAAGAAATAATTTTTTAAATAAAGTGATAGTAGGGAATTTCTCTACAGCTTAAAAGAGAAAAGTCAACCAAAGAAGATTTGAACACAGAATTTAAAGGGAAATAACCCATAACCATATGGCATTGGGGGGAGGGGGGAATTGGTGAAAAACGGCCAATAAATCATACACAGGCCTTTGGATTTTCTTCAAAATTTCAGAGTATGTAGATCTTGATATGCTGAACATTTTTTTTAATTTACACTTCACCTCTATCTATTACAGTTTTTGAAATAAAAAATAAAAAATCCGCAAATTTTGAAAAATTTACGGAAAAAGGGCTATAACTCTCAGACAGGTTTTCCGATTTTCTTCAAAATTGCAGAGCAGATAGATCTCAGCATTCTGAACAATTTTACACCATGTCAGATTTTTGATATCTGCAATGGTTTTAAAGTTATTTGCCAAAAACAGCAATTTACCCCTATGTTCTATTTAAAGTAACAGCAGCCATGTTGCTTGGTTTTCAGACTCCTCGGATATATTTTTGAAAGTACATACCCTGGTGATGATCCAGGCCAAGTTTGGTTTAAATTGGCCCAGTAGTTTCAGAGGAGAAGATTTTTGAAAAAAGTTTACGACGGACGACGGACGACGGACGGACGGACGACGGACGACGGACGCCAAGTGATGGCAAAAGCTCACCCTGGCATAGCCAGGTGAGCTAAAAAGAAGGAAAAAGGGGTAATGCGGCCTATAACGTTACAGTTATAGCCAGTCACAAGCCTGGAAAAATGCAGAGTGGCCTAAGTAAGCTCTCGCATATAATAACAATACAATAGAACTAGCAAAATATATCATTAAAAAAAGTTCAGGTAAAGGGTTTAGAAACTGGGTAAAAATCAAAAAGTAGTTCAGGTCAGATACATTTGTTTGGACTTTTAATAATAAGCAAAATAAAAATGACATTCAAAAACGTAAAATCAAATAAAAATAAAATAATAATAAAAAAATGATAAAATAATTGATTAAATAAATAAAACATTAATAATTAAATAAAAAGATAAAAAAAATTAAATAATATATACATATACATACATATATATATATATAAACAATAATAAAATAATAATATATAAAATAAAATAAATAAATAAATTAAAACAATAATAATGAAAAATAATAAATAAAATTAATAAAAATAATAAATATTAGTAATAATAATATAATAATAATAATTAAATAAATAATGATAAAATAATATTAAAAAGAATAATAAAATAATAACATTAAAAATGAATTTATAATAAAAAGTTAATAAAATAATAATAAAAAGAATAATAAAATATAATAAAATAAGTTAAACACTTATAGAAATAATAAATAGATAATAAATAAATAAAAAAAATAATAATAAAAATAATAATAAGATGATAAATCAAATAAATTCAAAAATTAAGAATATAAATAGACTAAATGAAAACTAATAAATAATAATTGAATAATAAATAAAAATTAAATAATAAAAAGTAATAAAAAAGAGAAATAAAATAATATAATAAATAAATATTTGGAAAAAATGAATAAATTATAAATGAAATAAATAAATATGATAAATATAGGTTATGATAATAAAAAATATATAATAAAATTAATTATAAAGTTAATTTAAAAACGAATGAAATAAATTAAAAATAATAAATATTAAATAAATAAAAAAAATAATAAATAAAATAAATAATTAATAATATAAATAAATTAAATAAAGAAAATTAAACCAATAATTGAATAGAAAATAATAAAAGAAATAAAATGATATTATAAATAAATATAATAATAATGAAAAATAATAAAATATATGAATGTATAATGAAAAAGAATAAACTATAAAATATAAATAAAAAATAATAAATAAAAATAAAAGTTGTCATAGCAACTTAGGTTAGGGTTAGAAGTTGGGTAAAAGGGGGACAACACGAGAATATTACAATAATATTTGAAAATAAATAATGAATGAATATAGAGTTGTCATAGCAACTTAGGTTAGGGTTAGAGGTTGGATAAAGGAAGAATAGCATTGGATAAAAGCAGAAGTAACTATTAAAAAGGGATACAGAAAAATAACAAAAAGGATAGTTAGAGTTGGTCATGAACAAAAGTCAACAAAATCAGGAAACGAATGTATAAGGAACACAACATAATGCATACAAACACTAAATGACTAGAGTTAGGGTAAGAGCTAAGGGTAAGGTTTAACATTATGGTGAAGGTTGGGTTGGTTAGGGTGAACCATGGTATATCTGAACATATACAACATTACATAACAAAAAAATAGGGTTAGTACGAGGATAAGTGTAAGGTTAAAGGTTAGGGTTAGCATGAGATCAAAGATAAGACCAATAAAACAACCTTGAATTGAGGTAGGGCAAGACTAATAAAAGAACCTTGAATTGATGTAGGACGAGACTAATAAAAGAACCTTGAATTAAGGTAGGGCAAGACCAATATTTGCCAATGACAGAGCATGACCAATGGCAATAGACAAGTGAGACCAAAGCTTAAGGCAAGACATAGGTGTTGAGAGACCAAAGGTCAGCGATATACTAAATATGGAAGATATTTCTCGGTTCATGGACGGAAACGATCTCCGGAACCGGATTCGGGAGGGAAAAATCGCAGACCTTTAACATAGGGCCTATGGGTCTGAACGGCCGCTATATACTACTCAAACTCCTGTATCACATATTTTACGAAAGGATATGGAGTAAATGAACATGAGACCATAACACATACGTTAACCCCAACTGCAATAATTTTAATGAGCTGTATGATCATTTCGGAAATTTATTCCTCATCAGCAGCACTAGAACCCAAAACAACGGCAGTAGAATACCGAAGGAACAAAGCACAAGATTACACAAATCAAAGTCCAGAGACAAGGCAAAAGCAAGAACACCAAAAGACGGAAGACCAAAGACACCACATGCCCACAAAACACACGAACGTTACATATACAACACAAAAAACTAAAGCACTAACAGTGTGAACTCTCAATAAACAAGAGTGACATCAGGTGCCCCGGAAGGGTAAGCATGTCCTGCTCTGCACACAGCACCCGTCACACGGCCAGTGAGGCATATATTTTGAAGGATCTGTTAAGTAACTGATTGGTTATTGTCATTTTCTAACCCTGAGACAAAACTAATTGAGAACCATGGTGTATGTAACTTCTCTAACCCCCAAAACAGTACCAAGGTGAAATTTTGAAAAGCTTTTGTAATCTCTTTAAGTAGTCAAACATGGACAGGGACAAATCGGTACCACAAAAATCACTGACGAAGACAATACTAAAATTTAACAAGACAACACAAAAAACCAAAGCACCGACAGTGTGAACTCCCATAAAAACCGAGAGCGACATCAGGTGGTCCGGAAGGGTAAGCATGTCCTGCTCTGTGCACAGCACCCGTCACACTGTCAGTGGGTCAATTCAGGGTAAAGTCGAAACCGGTAATGTCAAATCAGGGAAGACGCGAATCTAGCTGAAAATGTCAGTTTTTATTTGTGATACTGACATTTCATATCTATCTATGATGTCGTGGTGACGGCCATAGAATTTCTGAAGGGACGAAAGTAACGAAGGCTGAACATATCCCTGACTCAGCAGTTTTTGTGACAGTGGTTTTGCTCTTTCCACAAAGTCACTGTATGTACTGCACACAGAGGAACAAAGGAAATCCATAATTTCAAAAACTGTTAAAATGCATAATCGAAACGAAATTCGAATAATCAGTAATATCAAATATAGCTTAGGTCAAAACTACGATGGTAACAGTTTATCCTTCGGGTTTAGAATTTACATAAATTTAGATAATAGTAATTGAACAAAGTGTTCACATGAGATATTATCTCACGTACAAGTACACCATATCTAAGAAAAAATAAAGAGCATACATCTTTACCACGGGGAATTGTTTTACCAACTCCACCAAAAGTTGTCATGAACCGAAGTCCAAAGTTCAAAAAGACAAAGCGGTTGAAAATGCTCCTGACTTAGTAGAGGCATTTCAAAAAGGAAATGTTGCGCTAAACCGGTTTTTGGCATGCTAAAATCCACTTCAATTGCTGTATTGTCCTGTTGCAACTTAACACCAACTGCTTTTGAAAGGTCGCAGACAGTGACAAATTTTCATCCCAGTACTAAATAAACAAGAGGCTATCAAGAGCCTGTATCGCTCACCTGGACCATGGCTGACATAGATAAAAGGCATTTCCAATAGGAAAAACAAAACATAAAATTTAGTACAATACTTTTTTTTCTTAAATTACAGTATTCTTGTTTGGTTTCCATGGCAACCCAAAGATCCACCATCCATTACAACCCATAACAGAACACTATTAAAAAAAATTGGGCAGGGGTTCCCCTTATAATCAAGGTAATACATATTGCTGAAATTAAAACATTCAGACCACAATTCAAATCTTTGAATGTATATTCCATAGGGTCCAATGTTAAAACTATGTTACCGCTGGCGGCCATCTTGGATGAGGTATGGACCTGCCGGATACCTTTTTAGGAAGGGACCATGTAAGGGCCATTGTGACTAAGTTTGGTTATAATTGCACTGGTAGTTTCTGAGAAGATCTTTGAATGTCTTTTCCATAGGGCCCAATGTTAAAACTATGTTCCACTAGCGGCCATCTTGGATGAGGTACAGACCTGCCGGATACCTTTTTGGATGGGACTATCTAAGGACCATTGTGGCTTAGTTTAGTTTTAATTGGACAAGTAGTTTCTGAGAAGAAGATCTTTAAACGTCTTTTCCATAGGGTCCAATGTTAAAACTATGTTCCACTGGCGGCCATCTTGGATGAGGTACAGACCTGCCAGATACCTTTTTTGGAAAGGACCATCTAAGGACCATTGTGACTATGTTTGGTTATAATTGGACGAGGAGTTTCGGAGAAGAAGATCTTTGAATGTCTTTTCCATAGGGTCCAATGTTAAAACTATGATCCCCGCTGGCGGCCATCTTGGATGAGGTACGGACCTGGCAGATACCTTTTTTTGGAAGGGACCATCTAAGGACCATTGTGACTAAGTTTGTTTATAATTGGACAGGTAATGTCTGAGATAAAGACCTTTGAATGTCTTTCCCATAGGGTCCAATGTTAAAACTGTGTTCCCCGCTGGCGGCCATCTTTGATTAGGTACAGACCTGCCGGATACCTTTTTTTGAAGGGACCATCTAAGGACCATTGTGACTAAGCTTGGTTATAATTGGACTGGTAGTCTCTGAGAAGATTTTTGAATGCCTTTTCCATAGAGTAAAGTGTGAAAACTATGTTCCCCGCTGGTGGCCATCTTGGTTTAGGTATGGACCTGCCGGATACATTTTTCAGAAGGGACCATCTAAGGACCATTGTGACTAAGTTTGGTTATAATTGGACAGGTAGTTTCTGAGAAGAAGATCTTTGAATGCCTTTTCCATAGGGTCCAATGTAAAAACTATGTTCCCCGCTGGCGGCCATCTTGGATGAGGTACGGACCTGCCGGATACAATTTTTAGAAGGAACCATCTAAGGACCATTGTGACTAAGTTTGGTTATAATTGGACTGGTAGTTTCTGAGAAGAAGATCTTTGAATG
>MJUU01061982.1:0-14936 GCA_002080025.1 Modiolus philippinarum | reverse complement strand
CATTCTGACAAAATTTTATTCAGTTGGTGTTATTTTGTCACATTCATTATTGAATAAACATTGCTCATGTTAAACCTATGAAACATAGAAAGCAGGCACAGCCTGCAAAGCTCGCCTCGTAGCACAGCATTGTCACAAATTAAACATGTCAGTTAACAGGAATTGACTAATTATTTTGCTAACAGATTTATTCATATGTAAAATTCATTGTAGCTGCCATCCCAAAATGCATCATACATACAAATATGGTTGATGTGGGGCATATCAGTAAGCGGGAATGGACTTTAACCATTCTACCTAACCAAGTGGCTCATGCATAAAATGTAGGTCAGAGACAGCATCCGCAACATGCATTGATGTTGTCATCCCAAAATGCATCATACATACCAGTATGGTTGAGGTGGGCCATGTCAGTAAGAGGGAATGGACTTTAACCATTCTGCCTAACCAAGTCGCTCATGCTTAAAATGTAGGTCAGAGACAGCATCCGAAGCATGCAATGTTGTTGTCATCCCAAAATGCATCAGACATACCAGTACGGTTGATGTGGGCCATTTCAGTAAGCGGGAATGGACTTTAACCATTCTACCTAACCAAGTCGCTCATGCATAAAATGTAGGTCAGAGACAGTATCCGAAGCATGCATTGTTGTTGTCATCCCAAAATGCATCATACATACCAGTATGGTTGATGTGGGCCATGTCAGTAAGCGGGAATGGACTTTAACCATTCTACCTAACCAAGTCGCTCATGCGTAAAATGTAGGTCAGAGACAGCATCCGAAGCATGCATTGTTGTTGTCATCCCAAAATGAATCATACATAACAGTATGGTTGATGTGGGCCATTTCAGTAAGCGGGAATGGACTTTAACCATTCTACCTAACCAAGTCGCTCATGCATAAATGTAGGTCAGAGACAGCATCCGAAGCATGCATTGTTGTTGTCATCCCAAAATGAATCATACATAACAGTATGGTTGATGTGGGTCATGTCAGTAAGCGGGAATGGACTTTAACCATTCTACCTAACCAAGTCACTCATGCATAAAATGTAGGTCAGAGACAGCATCCAAAGCATGCATTCCTGTGGTCATCCCAAAATGCATCAGGCATACCAATATGGTTGATGTGGGGCATGTCAGTAAGCAGGAATGGACCTTAACCATTCTTCCTAACCGGACGCGGACGCTGGGGGTATCACATAAGCCCCCCTCACTTCGTGAGGTGAGCTAAAAATGCAAAGGGGTTAGGTTTCCTGCCATTTTTTGAAACACATGAATCTCAAAAAAAAGCATCGGTAACCTATTGATTTTTTTTACTTAAATCAGTTCTTTGCCTATTTTCTAACAAAAAAATCACATTTAACTGAAATCCTTGTTATTTTAAAATTGACCAGCGAACATCCTTAAAAATCATTCACTCATATGGATATAATTACATTTCATGAATATCAATTTGAATTCCCTCAGTTTGATAGGAGAACATTGATTAGGTGGCATGTCAACGTGAAGTTGCAATTCCCATGAAACACATTTGACCAAAGGTTCACGTGGTGGATGAATTTGTAAATATAGAATCCAAATGTGCATGATGTACTTTCCTGTAAATAAATTTGTTTTTTATATTTTGGTTTTAAAATGTAATTATTAGAATTGAATGCATTATTTTGAAGTTTCATAGGGATTATGAAAGTGTTGACCAGGCGCACATTTTCAACATGAAGCGCTAAGGGGCTTCATGAAAAATGTGCTTCAGTCAACACTTTCATACCCCAATGAAACTTCAAAATAATGCATAAATTCCTAAGTATTTTTATGCTGCCCAATCACTACAAGAATACTGTGTAACAATAAAATCTAACCTTCATATGTACAATAGTAGAACACATTCAAAGCTTCCACTGCCTCCTTTCCTTTTTGTTTATAACCGAAAATTAAGTCAATCCACTGATGGAGGTTCTCTGACACATACTCAGATTCCTATAAATAGAATAAGGAACAATTACTTCAATATTACAACATAACAAACAAGAGTTGTCAGAAGACAACATAGCTCACCGGGGATTAGTTTGACCTCGATGCACAATAAATTTGAAAGGTTCCATCAGAAAATTCTTATCACAAGAAGTCGCATACCAAATATAAACACCCTACCACTAAACAACTTAATTCTAGAAGCAAAGTTAAAGTTTTTCAAAAATTCCCCTCAGGGCAAGGTCAAGGTCAAAATGTCTATAATTATGGTACCATCAGAAAGCACTCATCATAAAGAAGTTACATACCAAATAAAAACAACCTACCACTAAAAGCCTACCTTCTAGAGGAAAGGTTAAAGTTTTTCAAAAATTTCCCTCAGAGCAAGGTAAAGGTCAAAATGTCTACAAATATGGTACCATTAGAAAGCTCACATCATAAGGAAGTTACATACCAAATATAAACACCCTACCACTAAAAGTCTACCTTCTAGAGGCAAGGTTAAAGTTTTTCAAATATTCCCCTCAGGGCAAGGTCAAGGTCAAAATGTCTACAAATATGGTACCACAGGAAAGCTCTCATCATAAGGAAGTTACATACCAAATATAAACACCCTACCACCAAAAGCCTACCTTCTAGAGGCAAGGTTAAAGTTTTTCAAAAATTCCCCTCAGGGCAAGGTCAAGGTCAAAATGTCTACAAATATGGTACCAGAAGAAAGCTCTCATTACAAGGAAGCCACATACCAAATATCAACATCCTAGCTCTTCAGGTCTCAATTCCACAAGCCAGGTTAAAGTTTTGCTTACGCCGACGCCGACGCCGGAGGTATGACAATAGCTCTCCGGACATTCGTCCCGGCGAGCTAAAAATACTATATCACAGAAAATGAAGGACACACAAAATGGAGTAGAATGAATATTTCAAATCAGGATGTAAAACTATGCTATACATTTCATGACTCTTCTTTTTTGAATCTAAAATAATATAACTAAAAGAATACCTCCAAGAAAATATGGCGGCTTACAAATTTTTGAAAAATTAAGCAAATATAAAAAAAATTGTACATTTTCTGGAGCCACTTTGCTATATATATCTTTCTTTGTTTATGTAAATTACATGCAATGCAAGTGAACAAATTCAAAACTTCGATTTATCAGTATTGAAAAATACTTACTAATGCTAACATATGCTTATGTACAAAATCTTCTGGTGACTCTGCCCACTTTGGTAACTTAACATCACTCACTTGTTCCTTTGTTATTTGCAGTTTACCCAGGTCAAAGCCTGTAAATATAAATATACTTAGCTAGAAAACTTATACTTTTGGTCCCCTTTAACGCCAAACAAAGGGGAAATACAAAAGTGCATCTCTGACCATAATTTAGAAAATTTATATTGGGAAGGGATGGAAATTAAACTGTGTTCCTGTATAAATAGTTTAGCAAGCTTCATCTAAGTACTTCAAATCTTACTCATTTGTCTGAGATTGTAATGACTGGCAGTCTCAATGGTGCTGGGTACTGATCAATGTTTCTATTTTTGCTTTGTGTCTTTTAGTACAAAAATTTCACCAATTGGCTATTGATATATCCAAAGTTTGAAAAAATAAGTGTGTTAGTCTCATTCAGTTACATAAATGTCAGGTATATACATGCATTTTTTTAAAAAATACAAGTTACAAAACAAAATGTCTTGACAGGAAACATTTCCAACTTTTATTCAATTTTATTTTTAATTTTCAGTGACATATGACAGGACTTGCAAGTCCAATTAATGCCATAATAAAACATAGGTAATCAATGATTACAAAGTTTGCCTTGTTATGGCACATTGTCAGAGTAACCTCATTTTGCCTGAATGCTGACCTACCTTCAGAGATGCATGCATATGCAAATTTAAATTCTTCAGTAAATTTGGATGCAAGTCAATCAAGTAGAAAATATAAGTCTAAGTGACCTAATTTTGCCTGGATGCTGACCTACCATCAGAGATGCATGTATATGCAAGGTTACATGATCCTACTATGTATAGTGACTGAGATCTGAACTCGGACGTAAACTTGAATGTAAGTCGTTCATGCGGAAAATATTTGTCAAAGAGGCCTCATTTTCTGGGAAGCTTCGAGTCAACCCAAGATGCACCTGCACTACAATAGTCCAATGCTGGAAGGGGCTTACCACAATAGTACCTTCAACTTCGTTGAGGCGAACTAAAAATATCCTAGATTCTCATCCCTGCCAACCTGATTTTTTTTTCACCTGCTTAAAAAATTTTGTTTGATTTTTGGCCAATTTTTGTAAATTTCTTTCAAAGTGACAGCATTTTTCAAAAATTTTTATAAAAAATGTAAAATAAAATTTGCTCACCTGCCCTAAGTTTCAACAAAAAGTGGATGAAAATCTAGCAAGGCCTGAAGATAATGGATTTTTTTCTTACTACAGAACACAGCCTTTATACATGTACACGGATGTTTTTTCACTTACCATTTTCATTGACAAGGAATTCTGGCAAGTAGAAAAACTCTGGTATTAATTCTTTAACATCATTTGGATTCTCCATTAACATATTCCACGTTCCTGGTACTGAATGAAACTGACGATCAGCAACATCAAATCTGTCAAACATAATTGTTCAAAATACCATTTACTAGTTTTGAATTTCAAAAATACTTAAAAGTACATCGTATTATAGATAACAGGCAATTCGGATTTATATTTGACTGGACAAATATCTGAGTTTACAGTATTATTAGGGAGAAACACAGTCTTACATGTATCTATACACTGATTGAAATGGTCACTAGATATAGCTTAACATCAAGAATATCATTTTTTTTCTAAACAGGCCGTATATGATTGCTTAAGTATCAACTTTTCAACTTTTATAAGAATTACTTACAATGTTTAAGAGTCCCCTTACAGATTGTATTTTTTGATACTGTTATATAAGCAGCAGCTTCAACACACATAAAGTAATTCTAAGATCCTACCTTTCACCCTGTAGTTCTATATGTAAATTAGTAAACGGCTCCATCCTAATCATGTAATGCATCACTCCTGCAGCATTAGAATAATGGGTACCATAATGGAACTTTTCAATAACTCCAGAGGGATCCTCAAATGTATCAAATCTAAAAATAGACCAAAATATACTTGAAATTCTCATTCTTTTGACAAGATTCCTAGAAATAAGCTTGGTATGATGATATTCTGTATAGTGCTATATATTCAAGGTATGAAATTTTCAGTCTTGGATTTATTCGCTTTGTTTCATATTCACAGATTTTTAGTTAAACTCATTATGTTCATTTTTATTCAGGTATAGAGTGGTATATTCGCAGGTACTAATTAATGCGCTTATCTTGTTTAACACCACTAGCACAAAAATTAATGTCCCATGAAATATAATAACCATAAAGTATGCATACAAATTATGTGAAGCATTCTTCAAAATATTCAAAACATATATAACGCTACAGCTCTACTTTCTGAAATGTGAATCTCCATTATTTCTGTTCAGTCATGTACAGTCACAAGAAGATATACAGTCTTAACTCTGATAACTCGAACACTGATACATGAATACACTGACTTGACAAAACAGTGTTTGTTCTGCTCCATGCATGAACATGTAAATCATAATTTCTTACTTTTCTCTGAGTATTTCTTCATTTTTCGGATTAACAGCTCCAATTGGTTTGGACAGATCTCTGTACACGGTACAACTGTTTAAATTGATGGTATCTGAATCATAGTCACTCAGTATCCATGGAAACTACAAAACAAAAACTTAGTAGTAAGTCTTCAACAGAAGACATGTGTCGCCTGCGTAATAACACAAAAAATATTCTATGTTCTGTCAAACAGGAAGTGAGCATGCAAGAGATCCCAAACTCTCTTACACGGTATAGGTCCCCATACTGATACTCCATGCCAAATTGCAGAAGGCTCGGATACATGGTTCCTGAGAAAAATGCGACAGAAATTTTTGTGACGCCGCCGACGACGCCGACGCAAGACGACGGATAGTGATCCCTATATGTCGCCACTGCGTGAACGCAGGCGATACAATAAACATAGTTGTGTTTAAAAGTTCAAATAATAGTCTCAAATTCAGGTGCTAGGTACCCATATAAACCGTAACACAAACAAGAGGCTCACATGAGCCTGTATCATTCACCTGGCTATAGATCTAATAAGATTTTCTCACAGAGTTAAATGCCATTTAACTGATATGATTGGTAGTAAAATCATGCATCTGGTAGATTACTATCATATTACAATGCCTATTTAGTATCAACTTGATGTATGAAATGGTTTCAAGAATAACTAGAATAACTGTGAGCAAAGCTCACAAAAACATACCCCCTACTTCCCCATTTGATTCCAGATTCCAGACTATTTGCCAAAAAATACCACGGCTATTAACCAATGAGAATGCAGCTTACTTACATAAGGTGTAATTATTGGTAAAAGACAATCATGTTGCCATGCCTAGTAAGTATGAAACAGTTTTCAAGAATTAGCAATTCACAACATATTCCCATAGGGTCCAATGTAAAACATGATCTGCAGTAGCAGTCATATTGGATTTATGGTCAGGACTAAAATCATATTTTTGTTTGAATACCATCATGTTACCATGCCAACTTAATAATATCAACTTAATGTATGAGACTGTTTTCAAGAATAATCAATGGACAATACAAAAGGGGAGATAATCTGCATTGTATAACAACTTACCACAGGATATTGACTAAGATCATTATAAGTCCTTCCTGCTATGGTATTTAGCTGCATTAAATATTCAAAATTGGTAATCTCTCTTTGTACCCATTTCTACAATGTAAAGACAAGGACCTTATGAACTGTGAAATCACTATAAATATGGAAATTTGAGTATGTCTTTACCATTGCAACTTAAGAACACAATCAATGGATTATGTACACTATGTGTAACAATGAGGCTTCTAAACATTTATAAATTAATTTATTTCACATTTTCTGCAAGAAACATTAATACATGTGCCTATAAACAATATTATATTTACTTCTTGGAACAAATTTATAGTTTCAAACTCCTAAATAATAATAAAGTTCATGGTTTTAAGGTCCTAATTTTTATCTGAAGGTAATTGACAAGAGAAAAAAATCTAGGTTAAAAATTATGACCACTAAGCTTAAATCAATACAATTCCAATTGCTATTGCAACGTCCAATTTCAATGGTCAACGTCACGAACAACAACAAAGTTATTTTCTCAATAAATGCTTTTTGCCCATTAATATGATCCTAGGAAAATAGTGCAGTATATGGTGACATCAAATTCAGTGAAAACATAGTTTTAATTTCAAAGGATTGGAATTATAAGAAATAATGTAATTTTGGAGGAGTTTATGGATGTGTAAACGGGGCCTTTCACTAACAAACTTTACATAAAGACCTTCGGACTTTATTTAGTTTGTTAGTGAGTCAGCCACATTTACACATCAATAAACATCTCCAAAATGACCTTTTATTTCTTAAAATGAAAACTGTCTGATTACCTGAGTCAGGCCTGAAGACTTCAAAAGTTCAGCAGGAGATCTGGAACCAAAGTAGATCAGATTTGGTGGTCTCAATCCCAATATACGACTATATACTTTGTTCCTCACCTAATTAAAAAAATTAAAAAATCTGTTCAAAACAAGTTTTAAAATAAAATAATACGGTACATAGATGATTTACATGTACTTGTAAAAAGGGTATTGAAGGGTGTCCCTTGTCACATAAATATGTTTAAATTATGTGGTTTCAGTTTTTACACATTGAAATATGTGAAATTGATGTGTGCGCTTATTTTTGGGATATTTTCATGATTCATACAACCTGCAAAAGACCTTTTCACAGATCATACTCAGATCCCTCCCAGACCTTTTGTTATGGGCCTCAAAAACTGTGTTTTAAGATTCTATTTAGTGCATGCCTGTTTTGCAAAGTGTAACCTTACCCTATGTAGACTGTCAGATTTTCAAACTTCTCTGGTTGTATTTATTACAATACACTATTTTTTTTTTTTTTGCAGAGTGCCTCCAAAAAACTTAGATTAAATCTTAAACAAGATGTGTTTGTGAAACACTATGCCCCCAGTAGCACCCATGTCTACAATACAAACTTACTAAAATTGCAATCACTAGAAATTAAGGTTAAGTAGACATTTGTACTAAGTTTCATTAGATCTATTCACATAGAAATCTCTCATTTATTTTTTTTTCTGCCTTAAAAAATTGTGTATAACTGATTATCTTATGCTGCGTTTTAGTTGCAGCTGATTTCAACTAATTCCAATTATCATTAAATAAAACTTTGGTTTATATTTACCAGAATTCTACAGTTGAAAACCTATATCAGGGTCACATATGTTTATTTCATACATGTATATTCTCTAAATACAACAAATCATACTTTGAAGTATGGATTTATCTTTGCAAAGATTTCAGTTCCATGAGTTCAAACCCAGAAAAAGAGTCCAACATTACCCTATGTAGACTGTCAGATTTTCAAACTTCTCTGGTTGTATTTATTACAATACACTATTTTTTTGCAGAGTGCCTCCAAAAAACTTTGATTAGATCTTAAACAAGATGTGTTTGTGAAACACTATGCCCCCAGTAGCAACCATGTCTACAATACAAACTTGCTAAAATTGCAATCACTAGAAATTAAGGTTAAAAGTACCTAAGTACTAAGTCTACCTAAGTAGATATTTGTACTAAAGTCGGTTTCACTTCCTTTAGATAATGGAAATCTCACGATTTTGCTTTATTTAAAAACTGATCTTTATCACATTTGGTATGTATATCAAGAATGATCATACATAACTGAAAAACGTTGAATTCGCTGTTGCATAAAAGTCATGCATAAAAGTCTGCAGTCATGTCCATTTTCACAATTTTTTTTCAAACAGGTAAAAATTTCTAAGTGTTGGACTGTTCTATTTTAAGGGTGACAAAGTAACTTGATGAATAAGATGACCCAAATTAACCTACCTAATAATAGCAAGGTGTACTCGTTCGGGGTTAACTATTGTCATCCACAGACTTTTTGTTTGTAAACACCAAATAGAAATTAGCAGTACATTTACAACTTATTTCAAATATTTGTTTTGGGTTTAATGCATGCATATTTCAATTACATGTTTAAGTATTTTGTTGAATTATATCATTTACGGGTATGTTTTTTCTTAAATCAAAAGGGGGTCCAAGCACATGGTTAAAGCCAAATGGAGACTTGTTTATCATCAGATATGCCTGCCTATACCTATTTCAGAATGGGTCAGTCTAGTCGATAATTGTGCGCAGAAAATATCATCGATTTAAAAGCTTGGAGCATTTTTAAAAAGTGCTTTTTCTTTCAACATGTATTGGAAATCATCAAATTAAAAGTGGTTCCAGAAGTGTATATGTTTTTACACAACCATGCAAAATCCGGTGCCGAAATATGCAATATTAAAGTTAGCAGAAGAGAATTTCTATAATCTAAAGGAAGTGAAACAGACTTTAAGCTTCATTAGATCTATTCACATATAGAATATCAAGCCTCTTGCAATCATAATTAATAGCTAAAAGCAAAATCTAGATTTTGACCTTTTGACCTCTGTGACTTTCACCTTAATGAAATTTGCATGATGGTATTCAGCTTTATATGAACAATATACAGGCAAATATGAAGCTCCTTTCAGATCTGGTTAAAAAGATATAGGCAATATTAAAGTTTTCAAATTTGCATTCAGTGACCTTGACTTTTGACCTGACCCAAATTTTTTTGGTAGATTTGTATTAAGCATTCTTAGATCTATTCACATATATAATATCAAGCCTCTGTCAATTGTAATTAATGTACGAGTAATAGCAAAATCTAGATTTTGACCTTTAGACCTCTGTGACCTTGACCTTTGACCTGACCTTAAAGAAATTTGCATAATGGTATTCAGCTTCATATGTTCAATACACATACCAAATATGAAGGTCCTATCACATCTGGTTTAAAAGTTATGAGCTAGGTTAAAGTTGCA
Organism: Modiolus philippinarum; assembly: GCA_002080025.1. Lineage (NCBI taxonomy): Eukaryota > Metazoa > Mollusca > Bivalvia > Mytilida > Modiolidae > Modiolus > Modiolus philippinarum. The sequence goes on along the minus strand of MJUU01061982.1, from coordinate 4,907 downwards.
GACAGACAGACAGACATACAGACACACAGACACACATACAGACAGACAGGGCAAAAACAATATGCCCCCGATCTAAAGATCCAGGGGCATAAAAAACCTTTGACAATTTTATGACATTCATAATATTCCACCTAATGAATCATCAAACTTTAATAAATTATCTAATTAAATAGATTCAGAATTACTATAATACTATGCCAACCTTTTTCTGAAAGTTCAGGAAATAATTGGTCTGATCAATTAAAAATAATTCTAAGGCACTTCTACGTAAGTTGTATCTCCTGAAATGTATCTCCCTCAACTGTGACAATGCCCATTTAAAGTCTTCTCCACCTGAAAATACATTGAACATTACAAACAAAACTGTAATACTTGCATACATATACATGTACATATATCTATTATCTATAATATATATAAAAGTTCTCAGCTTCTCATTAACTGCTTTTGAAATAAATTTATGATTAAAGGTGTAGTAAATAATAAATCAAAGAGCCAAACTAACTAATGGAAAATTGTCAATGATAGCAATGATTGTTCTCTTCAAGTTATTATCAACCTATGGTAACCTATAGTTATTATCAATGTATTGGATGAATGTATCAATTTGTCAAACATGTGATAATGTTCACAATATTTTGATGATATCAGAAGCAAAAGAGATATTGATACATTTAATCCACTACTCTTTTTTATCCTAAGTTTAATTTTATTTTTGACAGGTACAAAAGTCCTTGCTCAGATGGACATGTTTACAGGCCAAATAATTTGTGCGAGACAACAGAAAATTGAAGCTGTTCTACATGAATGTGCAAGTTGTTTCAAAGGAAAAACTTCTTAGAAATCTGGGTAAAATACAAACAAAATGTTTATCCCAATACATGTCTCACCCTGCTATGATCGAAACTAAACTATAATAAATATTCATAATACTGTAAACAGAGAAATTCTTGCAGCAGTTTTACTTTCGCTATTTTTGCGTTCATGAATGAAACACAAAAATAAAACTCATTAATATTTAATTGGATGATTTAGTAGATGAACAGAAAACCATATATTTTAAACTGTGTAAAATGAAAATCTAGACACCACAAAATAAAGACAGCACGAAAATTTCCCAGCTTACAGTAATAGAATATTTGAAGTTCAGGTCAGAAGGCTATTGGGGACTGTTGTGTACATCAACAAGAACAATAACTGTGCTAATCCAAAATGGAAAAGAGTGATGTGCTATAATAATAAATTACCTTCTTCTTTGTTTGAACTGCAGTCAAAGAAGTACACATGAGTAGTGGTGACCTCAAGTCGACCTTTATACACATTCACCATGGTAACTAGTTCACATTCCTCAGATAAAACCAATTTTTCTTTATCACTCACTCCATCAGACCTAACAAAAAGGAAAAATAAGTATGATGCATAATGGACCATAATACCACACTGACTTTACATATAAAATGCAAATAGGATGACTCTTAGAAATATTGTTCCAATCCTTATATCCAGTTTACATGTATGTCTGTTCAAAATACTGTTATTGGTTTTTTTCCTCAAGAATATTAATACAATTTTTAGCCATACATGTCAATTAAAAAGTGAAGCAGACGTCACTAACTTGCTTGCAATTTCATAGGATCATTTCTACATAAAATATACAACTGATGTCACAAACAAACGGTATATGGTCAGTAAATGTAAAACAATGCAGTTTACCTATAAATAAACTGTGGACACAGGATTTGTCTCGCACGCCCCTGCATCGCCTTAATTTGCACATTGATCTACTGCAGCAGCAATAAAAATAAAATATTATCTTAAACTGTGTTTACAATTTCCTTGGAAAAAAATTATGTGATCACTCATGCATGACTAAGAAGCCAGGGCCAACATCTGCGCATGGAATCGGTATGTACTCCCCAAGATGCAACTGCATGTCAAATATCAAGTGCCTAGCACTACTGGTATAGGCTGTACAAACTGCTTGCTAAAAACTTAATGTGATCGTTCATGCGTGACTAAGGTGCCAGGGCCACCATTTGGGCGTGGAATCGGTATGTACTCCCCAAGAGGCAACTGCATATCAAATATCAAGTGCCTAGGACTACTGGTATAGGCTGTACAAACTGCTTGCTAAAAACTTAACGTGATCTTTCATGCATGACTAAGGGGCCAGGGCCACCATCCGGGCTTGGAATCAGTATGTACTGCCCAAGACGCAACTGCATGTCAAATATCAATTGCCTAGGACTACTGATATAGGCTGTACAAACTGCTAGCTAAAAACTTAATGTGATTGTTCATGCGTGACTTAGGGGCCAGGGCCACCATCCAGGTATGGAATCGGTATGTACTCCCCAAGACACAACTGCATGTCAAATATCAAGTGCCCAGGACTACTGGTATAGGCTGTACAAACTGCTTGCTAGAAAATTATTGTGATTGTTCATGCGTAACAAAGGGGCCAGGGCCACCATCCAGACGTGGAATCCGTATCTACTCCCCAGGACACAACAGCATGTCGAATATCAAGTGCATAGGACTACTGCTATAGGCTGTACAAATTGCTTGCTAAAAACTTAATGTGATCGTTCATGCGTGACTAAGGGGCCAGGGCCACCATTCCAGTGTGGAATCGGTATGTACTCCCCAAGATGCAACTGCATGTCAAATATCAAGTGCCTAGGACTACTGGTATAGGCTGTACAAACTGCTTGCTAAAAACTTAATGTGATCATTCTTGCATGACTAAGGGGCCAGGGCCACCATCCAGGCATGGAATCGGTATGTACTCCCCAAGACGCAACTGCATGTCAAATATCAAGTGCCTAGGACTACTGGTATAGGCTGTACAAACTGCTTGCTAAAAACTTATGTGACCGTTCATGCGTGTCTAAGGGGCCAGGGCCACCATCCGGGTGTGGAATCGGTATGTACTCCACAAGATGCAAATGCAGGTCAAATATCAAGTGCCTAGGACTACTGGAATTGGCTGTACAAACTGCTTGCTAAAAACTTAATGTGATCGTTCATAGGTGACTAAGGGGCCAGGGCAATAATCTAAGCAGGGATTTGAGTTGTACCCATAAGGATGCAACTGCACATTAAATAATATGGACCTAAAACTAAAACTAGAATACTGACAAAGTCAGAAAGGGCCCCGCCCCCTTGCATGTCCCAAAAACCTGTTTGCGGAATTTCATGGAAATCATAAAACAATATTTGGGGAAAATCATAAATAACAAAATCTTAAGTTATTGTAAATTATGTTTCTGTATATGGCCGTTTTGACAACTATGGGTCATCTGTTCAGATCAAATCAAAACATTGAATAAAAATATATGAAAGTCATTTCAAGTTACACAATGTATCATATGACAGAGCTAATTCTCAAAATATGATTTTTTTTCATATATAAACTAAGTTTTTTTTTTCCCAAAATGTTTTATGAATCTCCTAAAAATCATTAGGGCCTTCTTTTGATCAAGTTCAACACTGTGCATAAAACTTATAAATATCTGTAAAGGTCATTTCAAGCTATCATACAACATAGAGCTTATTCTCAAAATATGCTGTTTTTCATATAAAAACTATGTTTTTCCCCCAAAAATGTATTTGGATTTTCTTCAAAAAAAAAGGGAACTTCCTTTGGTCAAGACCAACCTTGTGTATCAAAATCACATAAATCCCTGAAGGCAATCTTAATTTATTGTACAACATAGAGTTAATTCTCAAAATATGCACTTTTTCATATAAAAACTAATTTTTTCCTCATAATTGTTTCCAAATTTTCCTGAAAAATGAAAGGGAGCTTCCTTTGGTCAAGTTCAACTTTGAGTATCAAAATCATTAAAATCCCTGAAGGCAATTTTAAGTTGTCATACGACATAGAGCTAATTCTCAAAATATGCACTTTTTCATGTAAAAACTAAGTTTTTTCCCAAAAATCATTTTCTGATTTTCCTCAAAAACGAAAGGGAGCTTCCTTTGGTCAAGTTCAACCTTGAGTATCAAAACCATCAAAATCCCTGAAGGCAATCTTAAGTTATCATACGACATAGAGCTAATTCTCAAAATATGCACTTTTTCATATAAAAACTAAGTTTTTTCCCCAAAATTATTTTCCAATTTTCCTCAAAAATGAAAGGGAGCTTACTTTGGTCAAGTTCAACTTTGAGTATCAAAATCATTAAAATCCCTGAAGGCAATCTTAAGTTATCATACGACATAGAGCTAATTCTAAAAATATGCACTTTTTCATATAAAAATTATCATACGACATAGAGCTAATTCTCAAAATATGCACTTTTTTCATATAAAAACTAAGTTTTTTCCCCAAAATCATTTTCTGATTTTCCTAAAAAACGAAAGGGAGCTTCCTTTGGTCATGTTCAACTTTTGAGTTTAAAAATCGTAAGAATCTGTGCATGTAATCTTGAGTTATCATACGACATAGAAAACGCTGACGGACAGACAGACAGACAGACAGACAGACAGACAGACTGATTACTATAGGGCGCCGCCATTTCATGGAGGGGCCCTAATAATAAGCTTGTTAATTCACAATAGTTTACAAATTGTTGACGCCCCCACCGCTGGAAACGCTATCCCTAAGTCTCGCCTCCACGACTTTTCGTCGCGGGCGAGACAAAAATGAGAAGTTGAAGTAAAATGAAAAATCGTCTTATGGCGGGTTTCCTGGCTCTTTAACATATTATATTTGCAATTCTTCAATGAACATACCAATATTCCTAAAGTAACACATATAACAAGTCCTTCTAAACTCCTGTCTTTTCTTTGCCAATCAACCAATCAAGATTCTATAGAAATTCTATTGTATACCAATTTGTACTGCCTGAAGTGGTTTACCATGATACTCCAGTAATGACAAATTGGTATACAAAAGAATT